>RJWM01001639.1:0-149524 GCA_004363535.1 Dasyprocta punctata | reverse complement strand
CTCCTATGGCATCGAGATTTTTACCTACTCTGTCTTCTAGTAAGTTTAGTGTCTCTGTTTTTATATTCAGATCTTTAATCCATTTTGACTTTATTTTAGTGCATGGTGATAGGCATGGATCTAGTTTTAGTTTACAGCATATAGAAAGCCAGTTTCTCCAGCACCATTTGTTAAAGAGGCTGTCTTTCTTCCAATGTACGTGTTTGGCTCCTTTGTCAAAGATGAGGTGGCTAAGTGTGTTTGTAGTTGTGTCTGTATCTTCTAATCTAAGAACAAAGTTTTAAACTTGATGGACAATGGAATTTTTCATTTCTCCCTATAAAATTCAAGCAATGGTGTT
This sequence comes from Dasyprocta punctata, assembly GCA_004363535.1. Lineage (NCBI taxonomy): Eukaryota > Metazoa > Chordata > Mammalia > Rodentia > Dasyproctidae > Dasyprocta > Dasyprocta punctata. The sequence continues at coordinate 149,184 of RJWM01001639.1, read as the reverse complement.
TAAAACAAGGAAACAACAATCATTTAAAATGTAGTGTTTTCATGACAAACATTAATAAGTGGACACATGGAATGTGAACATCAAGGCTTTCACATTGAATTAGGCTTTTTTCTGACTTTTAAGCCTTTGTATTTGCTGTTTTCTTCCCTCTTTCTAATTCACTGTCTTGATTGCTGCCCTTTCACTTGCAACTCTGAGATAATCAATTGTTGATAACCGAGATAAAGATAAAGCTACTTTCTTGTAATAAAATGATTTATTCAAACAGTTCAATGATTTTTATTTGATGTAAATTAGAGCATTTTAAACTGGGCTTCTTTACCTCCTGCACTCCTGTTGAAAAATGATTCACTAAAGTGAGTAGCTTAGTAAAATAGAAAGATTCTAAGGCTCATGTGATCTGTTTAATGTCATTTTTGTTGTACCCTTGCAAACTGCTGTCCTAAAACAATTACGTGGAATTAGCATTTAATTTTTCACCTAATGTTTCCTTTTAAAATAAAAACATTCTTGAGTTTTGTGTGAAAGAAAGCATAACTAAAAAAGACCACTTTGTAGAAAAACAATATATTTAAAGTTGTTGATTTTCTTTTTACTTTTCTGTACTTATAAGGATTTTATGACACACACACACACACATATATATTTATCATTTTCTTTAAATAAAAATATTGTATCTTTTCTTAACGATCCTAGGAATTTCAAGAAGAGATTAGGCATCTAAGGAGAAAAAGTTTAGAAAATTTTGTGATCATTTATTTTAAAAGATTTTTGGATATCACATACATGATAAATTAAAATCAACTGATTATCGTAAGTGACAAATGAAGTTATATTGTAGAACCCATCAAAAATATCAATAAAAATCAGACCCTTTGGAGTTAGTTGGGTGCCAGTCTCCAAAAAATTAAAAATTCATTGACTTCAAAGACCTGGCAATTGATTTGAAGATAAGAAAGGATAACAAAAAACAAAAACCTTTCACATGTGACATATACTCTAAAAGAAGTGGGTACACTGTGGACAGCAAATCAGGGAAGGTGAGTTAGTCCTGACCAGCTGAATGGAGTAGGGGACCCGTATCTTAAGTCATGAAGAATATCTAGGGTCAGAAGAAGGAAAAGGCAAATAAGGTGAAGTTCCACAGACAGAACCGATAAAGGCAAAACCAAGCCAGTAAGAAGAATTGGGAAATAAGTTTGATTATATTATAGGGAACTATCTATTGAGAGCCTTTAAAGCCTATAACCAAGTTTCTAATTAAAAGCAAAGACTGTTGTAAATAATATGTCTTTCCCTATCACTGTGAAATAGGAGATGCACAATGAAATGTTTGACAGTATCTAGCACACTGCAGGCAGGTGCTTAAAGTCGTAAATAATATTCGCAGATGTGAAGTGAAGAATTGAGAGGAGATCACAAGGCTTTATAAGAAAAAGGGACCTTGAGAGCAGGAGAAGACAAGGAAAAAAAATCAGTCATTGCAACGTAGGCAATCAGGAGTCTATTTTTTTTTTTTTTTTTTTTTCGGCACCGGGGATTGAACTCACAACCTCGCGCCTGCTAGGGCAGGCGCTTAAGGCACTGAGCCAAACTCCCAGCCCTGATTTTTTGAGGCAGGGTCGCACTATGTAGCTCAGGCCGGCCTTACGCTCGCGCAGTAGCCCAAGCCGGCCTCTAACTCACAACGCTCCGCCTACCTCAGCCTCCCAAATGCTGGGATTAAAGGCTTGAGCCACCATGCCCGGATAGGAGCCTATTTTTGTTTTTAAATAACTTCAGTCTTGCAGAAAGAGTGGTAAGGTAAGCATAAAGATTTCCTATATATGCTTCACTTGAATTCCTATATATGATTCCCTCTGATACATGTTTTAAAGTAAGGTAATATCAAAGAGAACCATATCTACTGTCTTCTCACAGTCTGCAAGATAGTGTAGGGGAGGCTGCGGTGAGAAAAGAAGGTTAGAGCAGAACTTAGACAATGGACAAAATATCTATGGCAAAATACCTACGGCATCAATGGCTACGGCATCTGAGCAGCACAGATGAGTGCAGAGGTCTTTTGAAGAAGAAATAACAGGATGCAGTGATGACTGTAGCTGGAGGAAGTGGAACTCCAGGACACACATAAAATAACAAAAGTGCAAGGGTGGAAGGCGCCACCAAAGGAGTGAATGATTGGACACTGGCAGCGGGAGCTATGTAAGCACCACTCACCTTTGCACTCCCTACACACTCCTTTCCCCCAAGTTTTTCTACCTTTCTTTTTCTGTGTTCTGTATCTGTCAGATGCTGCATCTGCCTTGCTACTTACTTTACTGCCTTCTTCTCCTTCTTTTAGAACTTACCCTGGTTTTGTTTTCAAAATAATTTAAAAAAAAAAACCATAAATTGTACCGTGATCTAATACGAAGTAAAACAATCCATGGAATAGTAAAACTTTATCCATTCTATGTAGCCACAGCGAACAATTCCAACTCCATATGGAGAGTGAAAAAAACAGAAAACAATGCCTATATTCTGTTCAAAGTCCTCTTTAAGATCTTTTTTCCTTATGTTCTCCAACTTTGGCATGCATCCAGATCACCCAGAGAGTTTGTTAAAACAAATGCTTGCCCTGATCCACTGTCTCAGAATAGGTAGGTCAAGGGCGGAGCCACAAGTTTGTTTCCAGTGATGTTCACGAAAGGGTGGAGACAGCACACCAAGAGTCACAGCCAGGGTGACCTAATGAAGACAATCTGCGCATTCTGCCTAGGGAGGAAGGAAGTAAGGCCAAAAACAGGGTCCTGGATATAAACAGAAGGGTTCTCTTTTAATTTTATCCACTCATCTTCTTAAATTCACACAAAAGAATTTACATTAAAGGGGTACAAATAGAAGAACTCAGGTTTTGAGAGTGTTACTGGGGTTCCCTAGTAATCTGCACCTGGTGGGTTTACCAAGCTGTTTTGAGTTTGGCAAAAGCAATTTCAAATATACTTGTAACTTGGTAATTTTATGAGTAGGAAATGGTAATATTTTATATAGAAGAAAGGTGTTTAAGTGTTGTATATTAAAATTTTCTATGTTTCTTTCCACTTTTTTTGGAGAGGATACCACAAAGAAATTACTTACTGTATAATTACTTTCCAACCACTGGGAGAAAATCCCCAACACCTACAATTTAAGGGGAAAGGTTTGTTTAGCTCACAATTACCAGTGGGTTTGATCTGAAGTCATTGGGCTCCATGGAAGAAACAAGATAGTTGAAGGGGTTGGCAGAAGATAGCTACTCATCACATGGCGGCCAGGAAGCAGAGAGAAAAAGGAGAAGGGGTGGACTAGAATATATCTTCTACATCACACCTCTGCTCTAAGAAGGCCTCCCCTCTTACAAACAACTTATTCAACTACTAAAGTCATCAGTGAATAAATTCGCTGAAGAGTATAGTGCCACCACACCCAACCACCTTCCAAATGCACGAGACTTCAGGCGGACACGTTAGATCTAAACCACAACACTTATCCAAAGACTGCATCAATTTATTGATCTACAATTTTGAACTGAGTTTACTCATGGTCTAAATAAAGTAGACTGACTATGCATTTCAACCTAAAGTCTAAAAGGCATATTTACAAAGTACCTTCATCCCTGTCAAGGCAAACCTAGATCTTTTCTATGATAACTTGTATTCAAATACAGGTTTATCAGTAATCTTAACAGACATCGACAAAAACTATGTAGCTATGTTTTCTACTGCTGGTTGACATGATAATGACTTTAGGAAAGTTGTATATGATAAAATTAACAATAGACCATTCAAATCAAGTTCTGTTCTAAGATGATACTTTGAATCATGCATAAACCTCTATTTCACCAATGGTCATTAAATAAAAATTATTAATTCCTTCACTACTTCCTAAAACTAAAATCTCTCTTCATACTTTGCTATTTTAAAGCACAATAATGACATCAATCTTACAGGAAAGGGAAGGATTGCCTTTCATTTTTATTTTTCCTCCTTGAATAACAACAATTTTTCATTATGCAAAATACCCTTTGTAATTAACAGATGATTAGTGCTGAAATTGAATTTGTAAGCTTATCGCTTGTATATTTTAACTATTGGAAGTACCACTTTGTTCACATGCATTAATAAACAAATAGGATAGCATAATTATAATTTTAATTGGGCATTGGTAATTCCTCCCAGTGATCTCTTTTTTCAAACCATTCCTAATGGATTTTATAATCATGTTGGAATCATAGCCTTCCTTTTAGCCCTGAGTCTGACTGCTTGATCTCTTAAGGACTGATTTTAGCCAGTTGTGTTGTAAGGAAAGAGTGTTAAGCTGTAATAGTGATTTTCTTATCCTGTAGTTTTATGATCTTAGACAGATCATTGCTTATTTCATTTCATCAGTTCTTCCTGTGAAATAGCAGAGTTGAGCTAGTTAATGTTGGAATTTCTTTCAGTTTCCAATATGAAGGTAGAACAGATTTTCTAAGGCTATTATTTCTCCAGTCATGCTATGGAAGTCTTTACCCACAGATGAAAGTTATCCCAGGCAAGAATTGAACAATAAAAAAACTGAGAGTTTTAAGTCTATCTTTAAGGATGTGTGGAGATATATGGATCTAGAATGAATCCATGTGTTTTGTAGAGGAAGAGGTATGCTGGTAAGTGTTTAACAATCTGTATTTTTAAAAAAATAAGTTTTGAGTGATCATATTTGTTGATTTCTGTGGCATATATATTGATTTAAAATTGCCCACATGATGTCACTGAATACTAATCATGTGAATAAATTGAGATCATGTGTAGAATTGATGTGCTAGGATAAATACCAGCTCCAGCTTATGGGGCACTAGAGACAGTCAACACTTCAGGGTCAGAAACATAATTCCAGCAATCTCTAACTTTGTGTGAGATTTTAGTCATTATCTGAGGGCCCCCTATTTTCTTATTTATTGAATGGGAGAAATCAGGTGTTCTATCTTCTGTGGCTAAAATAACATATCAATTACAAAAAGCACTGGGAGAAGATTAAACTCTTTGTCACATTACATTTTAACTATTGTAACTTTTCTTAAAAGGAAAAAGTCCCTAGTTAATTAAATCACTTAATAATAACTTTCAACAAACTAAATTTATTACCTGCATTTACTAGGAATTCTTCCATTGTAATAAGTAGAAATGCACTCAAACTAACTCAAGCAAATCTATCAAAGGCAAATTAGCTATTTCTGTGTTATTTGAGAACTTTAAGGAAGCATAAGTTTGGGTCAATCTTATTTCCTCTGAACATTTGACTTCTCTATCTCTGTCTCTCTCCAGTTTTCTTTCTATTTTTATACATTAGATTTTGTTGATAAGTAACTTATTTATCTATAAACTCCTCAGTTCATCATTAGTAGTGTGAAGACTTATGCCTCCTAATTCAAATAAGAAAGAGAGAGATGAGATAGAAAAAAGGAGGACATAATGAGAGAGGAAAACTGATTTGGGAGCTTATATACTCAATAAATGCAATAAATTTGGGAAGGATGTGTATACTTGTCACATACAAGTTTGACCAGGGATGAGATTCTTGCAAGTCAAAGACCTGTCTTCTTGCTGGGGATTTAGCTCAGTGGTGTAAGCGCCTGCCTGGCAAGCGTGACATTGTGAGTTCAATCCCCAGTAGCAAAAACAAAAGCAAAAACAAAAAAATAAAGCAAAACAAAAAAAGATCTGTCTTATGCTATAGCTGTCTTAGAAATAACACATTGGATTCTGTTAGCAAAAGTGTTAGAAAAAAAAGCATCACTATTCTTGGACCAACATTTGTGCGCTACCATGAAGCCACTGGTGCTTTTTTGAGGTCAAGAGCTGTTTATTAGTAGTGGGAAATACAGAGAAATGCCTAATGAGCACTAACTTTTTTTTGTGGCCATATTATGGTACAAATAATTTAGCTGAGGCATAACTGCTGTTTGAATACCCATTGTTATATTAACACATTAACCCAATAATATAAATTCACTTGGAAATCACATCAGTAGTAGGACTAATAGGGAATCAACTTCTAAATTCTATATCTGGGAGAATTCAAATGCTGTAACTCAAACAGATTGGAAAGTCTATATGGATAGGAACATTTTCATGAGTCAGAAATATGCTAAGCTTCAGATTCATGACAATCAGTGTCATCTGAAATAATAGAAACTTTAAGTCTCAAAACTTACTACTCAGCACTTTAAACTATGGACTAGCTGAGGCAAAGGCCACCTATGGACAAAACTGAACTGAAGTGCAGTGATAAGAGCTGTTAAACAGTTGAAAAGTGTCCACCTGCACCAGTGACAGGTTTAGCAGTATTCAAAGAGTGAGACAATGGAGGAATGAAAAAACAAACATGAAAGAAAAAAGGCAAGAGAGCCTTGTTCTGCTATCTTATTGAGAAAAACTTAGATTAACAGATTTCTGCAAAGGATATTCTGTCTAGCAGAATGGAATAGCAGACACTATGTGACATGATTGTCATTTTAAAAAAATACTTCCTATAGTTCAATATCATGTCACAATTCACAGAGGTTAAATATTAAGGACTCTGTCAAGTGACAAATTTGCTCTGATATAAAAACATATAAATGAATTGCTTTAGATATGGAGTTACAATGATAGGTCAGTCTGAAATGGGTGAAGGACACTATTATTAATTCCAGGTATTATCTTTTAACAATGAAGCCACAAAGGAGATTCAATGAAGCAGAAATTTTACATTCACAGCTTCAGGTCTATGTATTATCATCAGAGTTCTGTATTCTCATTTATTGAATACAGTTACAAAGCACCATAAAAATGTTGATTGTTATTGTCAAGATTATGTCAAAGGGTTATCACAGTTTCTTTTAGTTCAACTGTAGTTCCTTTAAGGCTTATTGCATGATTAAATTTAAAAGGAAGAAAAGGGGACAGAATCACTGTGTGCCATATTAGGACTGTTTATAAGGCAGATTCTCAACAGTAGTTTGATTTTTATACTGAGGAGTAAAATTGAAAAGCTCTTATAGAGGGGTACTGTTTCATGCTATTAACCTGCTTTTCTCCTCTCAGTATTTATGATTTATTCTCACCCCAGTTCTACCAGAAAATTGGCCCTGTTCTCACTGACTCAACAGAAGGATCTGGCAGGGTATAAAATAGAAATTCAATGCTATTCACTCTTTTTTGTGTTTCCAAACCTCAAGCCCTTAAGGAAATAGAGAGCACTTAGAGAAGTGCCAAGAGAAACAGAATCAGGATACAGGGTAAACGTACTGGAAAAAAAACACCATGAAGAGAACAGCTTCCAGTGAGCACAAAAGCAATTTTTCAGGGCAGGTGGAAAGGTGTGTGTTAGAAAAGCATAAGGATCTTTGGAAGACTGTTCATGCTTCCTGGCAGTCATCTAAGGATGAGAAATAACAGTGGGGTGCAACGAAGCACTTGAAAACCCCCGAAAAAATCAGAGAAAGAGTCTGTCTCCCCAATATATAAAATAAGCAGCAACAGCTACTGGTGACTGTTGCAATGGTCATGTCGGTTGTAACTTCTATGAGAAAATTACTCCAAAACAAAATATGGGTGATGGGTGAATATTAAAAACTGGGAATAAGATGTGGAACCATCATGTAAGTGTTTGAAACAAAGGTTAAACCTCATTTGATCCAGCTATTCCCCTCATAAGTATTTTCCCAAAAGAGTTAAACACATCATATCACAGTGATACATGCATACTCATGTTTAAAGTAGCATAATTCATAATAGCTCAATCTTAGGAATGGCCTACATGTCCATCAACAGATGAATGGATAAGAAAATGTGGTATTAGGGGCCAGGGATACAGCTCAGTGGCACAAGTACCTACCTGGCAAGTACAAAGTCATGAGTTTGACCCCTGGTACCAAAAAAGAAAAGAAAAGAAACTGTGGTATTGGCCTTCATGTGAAGCAGGCTCTGCCATACAGATTGGTAAGAGCCTCAGCCAGAAGAGAAACCATGTCATCCCATGAGCCAGCTGGTGCACAGGCTGAAAAACCAGAAGAAATTCCCTCCATCCCCCAATCCCGCTTATTCAGAGGACTCAGAGTGAGATGATAGCAACTGAGGGGAAGGGAATAGCTTGATGCTTGCATTGTTTGGTTGACTTTGCAGACCTGGAGCTGGTAGTGTGGGCATCTTGGAAGATGGCAGTGTGCATTGTGTCAACTGTGGGGAATATTCTACTGTCTTGTTTTTGAAATCCAATATTTGGTTCTGTTTTACTGTTTTGGTTTATTCCTGTGTCTAGTAACCGGTGCAACTATTTTGGAAGATAACAATGTGCAGTATTATTCTGTTCTGTTTTACTCCAATTTATTGTTTTGTTATATCCAATATTATATTTTGATTGGTTCTATTCTGTTTTGTTTTGTTTGATTTTTTTATGTCTGATGGTATGGACAACTATTGTGAAGATATCAAGATATATTATGGTAGCCATTGTTGATTTCCTACTGTCCTGTTTTAAAGTTCTGTACCACTTTCACTGCTTTGTTTTGATTAGCTGCATTCTGGTTTGTTTTGTTGGGTCTTATTCTCTTTAAACTTAAAAAAAAAAGAAAATGTGGCATTTATACACAATGCAATGCTACTGTGTCATAAAGAAAGATAACTTGAGTTATTTGTAGGAAAATGAATGCACCTTGAGACCATAATGTTAAATGAAATAAATCACACACACATACGTAAGTGTTACAACCCATGCCCCCAGTGGGGTCCTGAGAGTGTGTAATTGGAGATTAAGAAAAAAATAGACACATACTGAAAGGAAAGATGGGACCAAGTGGGACCTGACTTCTCTGATGGAGAGGCAGCAACAACCCAGTGTGGTCTGTGTCTTTATTTATACGCAGTAAAAAGGGGTAAATCCCATGATGGGGCCAAAAGTGCGAGGTCTCAGTCTTTTGCTGAGAACAATGGAAGTGAACATTCTCAGAACGATCTGTGCTGTAGTGAACAGGGAGGAACACCAAGGTCAGATACCTGCTGGACTGACTTTGCTTTAGTCCCAAAAACCTGTTCACATGGTTCGCCTTTGGTGCTCTGTGTTCTTAGGGTTGGTCTTGCTTTAGCCCGAATATGCCGTCAATATCCAGTTGAGGCGCAGCTCGGCCACTTTCCACACACAAGCTTAAACATCACATGGTTTCTCTTATATAAAATATAAACAAAGAGCAAAACATAAACAAAGAGCAAAATAAAAGCTATCTAGGAGGGAGAAGGTGACAGATTTTCTTCAACGGTAAGAGGATCAAGAGATGGAGGGAGCAGGGGGTGAAAACAGAATTAAAATGTGTTATGCATTATATACCACCTCTATATGAGGAATGTAAACATGTACTCCAAAGATACTAATAAAAAATAGCACAACTCAGTTACAGAAAGCTAAAGAAATACTATTTCTTATCCACCCAAGATTATGGGATATGATTTATATCTGCCTTATAATCTGTGTGCTTATTACATGTAGGAAAGTTGAAATTATATTTTGCCTTTAAAAGTTTTAAAATAAATAAAAAACATACTTATAAAATGATATATTGTTCAGATACCAGGAGAGTTGCAAATAGCTGGTAAATCCAATAAATAGTGATATTCTTATAATGCATATGTTCTTCAAAAGATCAATATATTTGATTACTTGAAAAAACATATCAGGATACTACACAAGCTAAAACATTAACACAAAACATAAATATTATGATTTAGGGCTGCATGGAGAAGTAATATCAATATAATGAGGAGCAATTACTAAAAATTAAGAACTGTCCTCTAAATAGCCAATAAACAATTATTTCCAGATTAGTTTTTTAAAAAAGGGAGAACAAGGGAGAAACAAGAATAATTACAATTAACTAAATCAATAAAGGTTTTTTGATTCATGTTATTACACTAGAGTTATAAAGAGGCAAAATCTATTGCAAAATCATTTGTTACTTTTCAAAAGTGCTCACATTATAAAGTGCTTTTACATATAAAATCTGCTGAAATGTTCATAGTTTGATGGAGTAGATAGGGGTGGTTACACAAATAATAGATATAATTTCAGTTGTAAATCGCACTATGAAGAAAAGTAACAGAGGACTAAAGGATCACGTGCACCTGCATGGCACTGCTATTCTAGTGAGGTGTCCAGAAAAGAAAGGCTCTCGTGCAAAGATCTGAGTTGAAAGAGCGACGTGCCAAGCAAAGACACAGTAAGAGTCTTTCAGAAAGCCAGTGATCTATGTATGATCAGGGGTTTCAAGGAAGGTGAGTCTGCCTATTTAGAAATGACCAACTGAGTAACAGTAGTCTTATTTCTGCTTTCTTGTCATCTTTTTTAGAAAATGATCAAAATGTATTAAGTGCCTATACAAATCTGCCTGAATGAAACCTATTAATCTGAAGCCAATAAAAAATGGAAATTAATAATTATATCAAAAAACAAAACCAAAAAAGAAGTGAGCAGCAATCCTCAGAGAGCCACCAGGAAGAGCGCTGCAGGTGACATTTAGGAGTTTAAATTTTAATCTGAGTGTGACGATGAGTCATTGAACAACCCAAGGAGGGGACAAGATCTAACTTGTTTTTGTGTGACTGGGGCTACAGTACAGAAAAATTACTGCAGCATGGCCAGGCTGGATGTGAGGAGTTCGCCCACATCAGGACACCTGAGAGAGATAATGGTGGCTTGAACAGAGTAACAGTGAAGGTGAGGAACTGTGGTTGGAGTTGTGATATATTTTGTATTTCGAGACAACAGGACTTGCTGGCATAATGAATGCAGGAGGTGGGAAAATAAGTAGTGGCAAGGATAGCCCACAGCCTGCTAATGAGAGGCATTTAGAGGTTGGAGACAAATAATTTTTCTTTATTTGAATGTTCAGGACAGCTACTATCCTGCCCTCTGCATATTTATCTATAACATTTAGAGGAACACTCCCAGGACTTTTATTGAATTTAATACAGTGGATATGAGGTATTCAGAGATCCTTCTCTATATTTATTTGGTCAGGTGATCAGATATGTGAAACTGTTGTTTTCAGATTTCTAATTCTTCTCTCAAATAGTCTGCAGTTGATGTACTGCCTTTTGCTTGCCTTCCTAAGGGTGAAGGATTCCCACCTGTGGCTCTCCTCAGTCTGTTTAATGCAGTAACTCACACAAACTTAATTAGAACCTCTGCAAGAGTTATGTAGTCCCAGGAAACAAAGATAGCTGTGCAGAAACAAGTCTGTCTGTTTAAATGCTAGGTCATTTCCTTCCACAGAGTAACTTAGGCTTCATCTCTTAATTTTGTTTTATTTAAGAGAAAAAAAGACACATATGAGAAAGACAAAAAGCAAAAGAGACAAACAAATGACTAGAGCAAATGCACAACGGTAACGTCATAGATTTACAAAACAGGATGATAGAAACTTGACAATGGTTGCAATATTGCGTATCATTATCTTCAAAATGGTTGTTTACATTAACAGATATAGACATGTAAAATCGATCTAATCATAAGAGTATTAACCATTCTTTCTCAATAACTAATTCATTCAGCAGTATGTTCGTTTTAGTTATCTTACATATACATATATACAGATTTATATCTTTTCCTTTTCCCTTCCCTCTTTCCTCCTTTTCCCTTCCCAATTACTTTTGCTCTTCGAGCAGTTTTTTACCCTTACATAGTATTTATTGTAGATTTTTGGATCACACATACTTTTTCAGTTTCTTATACTAGGGAGACAATACAGTATTTACACATGTGGGTTTGTTTTTGTTGTTGGGTGCTTTGTCTTCTTCATGGACTGTACTTTAGAAAAACTGTTCAGGGAAATCTAGTGTTCCATTCAGTCAAGCAAGTTTCCTTCAAAAGAAGGTAATATATATATATATATATATATATATATATATATTTTAAAAATATGTCCTATCAGTTTTTCTTTAAAATAATTCTTCCAGCCAGGCGTGTTGGTGCACGCCTTTAATCCCAGCACTTGGGAGGCTGAGGTAGGAGGAGCATTGTGAGTTCGAGGCCGGCTTGGGCTACAACATCAGCAAGCCTGGCCTGAGCTACATAGTGCGACCCTGCCTCAAAAAAACTAGGGCCGGGAGTCTGGCTCAGTGACTTAAGCACCTGTCTAGCAGATGCAAGGTTGTGAGTTCGATCCTTGGTACTGACAAAATAAATAAATAAACAAAATAAAATAAAATAATTCTTCCTTTGAGAAAAGCATATGTTTTCAGCAAATTTCCCAAGCTCCAGGCATCATCATATTACCTCCACATCTTTCTATATTCCACAAAATATTTGCCACATTTTCCATATTACCTCTGTCCAATGTTTTCTTATGAACAATTCACTTTTAACATTTAGAGAAACATTGTAAACAGAACTTTACATTACTACTTCTAGTGGAAAACTGGAAAATTATTTAAGGTAGGAAGTTATGACATAAACACAATCACAATGGTGAAACCAGCTCTCTGTTGTGGTGGTCTTTTCTCTGACCATAATGTTTCTAAAAAGGCCCTGCTCTTTTCTGTGTTCATTTGGAAGTTTCCTCTTACTAATATTTGCTCCCACGAGGTTACAAGCATCACTTTACATTAGATGAGATAAAATATTTCAAAGCTAATCAGGCTATCAAACACCATCGTGTGGAATTTCTAACATCAACTTGCAAACTGCTAATGGTGAACAGACTAGATCATAAACTCTTTCAGTCAGTGAAGAAATGGTTTAGTGAGGAGCTAAATTAATAGCTTTATGAGTTTCAAGACAAATTTTAGTGTTGGCATTGACTGCACTTACTTAACTAGGAAAGTATTTGCCTGGAGTTCTTTGAAACACATGCTTGAAGACCTCTTTCAAACAGAAGTAACTCCTCGTAGGGCAAAATATAAAAAAGGTTTTGTATAACTCTGTTGCTATGTTTTCTAGCATCTAGGACTTTAACACCCTTCTGAGGAGACTTTGAAATCTCTAGAAACTTTAATACCTCCATGATGCCTAAAACATTAGTCCATTCTTGATGTTTTGTTGACTCATTAAAGTATCATATTTTTATGCATTTGAATAAATTCATGTTTAGTAAATTTAGTTTGTGTTCTTTTGTTTACTTAAAATAGACATCACTTCTTGCCAATGCATAGTTCATTCTTATCTGTGCTTTACAATCCACCTCACATCACTTCCACTGTGCAGTCTCTGGATTCTGAGAATCTTTGCAACATCCAATGTTTCTTTCTTTTATTTTTTATTAATTTATTTTTTATTTTTTGGTACCAGAGATCGAACTCACAACCCTGCACCTGTCAGGGAGGCACTTAAGCCACTGAGCTAAATCCCTGGTCCTATTTTTTGAGATAGTGTCTCACTATGCAGTTCAGGCTGGCCTTGAACTCACTTTGTAGCCCAGGCTGGTCTCAAACTCTAAATGATTCTCCTGCCTCAGCCTCCTGAGTGCTGGGATTAAAGGCGTGTGCCACCATGCTTGGCTAACATTCGATGTTCCAATAGAACATCTGACAATTTAATTATCTAGTTCAGCTACTTTTATATTTTTGGAAAGTATCCATTAATTTATGATTAATCAGCTAATATTCTAGCTATATAATATTTGTAGCACATCTGCGCTATACTGCATAATTTCTTTTTGTCATACATTAAGATTGTCCCAATCATTCCTCAGTTATGAATTTACAAGGTCATATATGTTTCACTTTCTCGACATGACAAAATCCAAGGAAACGTGGAACAATCACATGGCACTGCAGAACAAGAACAATATGCTGGGAAATGGTGGGCTAAGTATGAAAAAAAAATTTCTCACCATTTAGAGAACCTAGAAATGGTGAATTAAAAAAATATTGTTTAGAAATCATGGCTGAGCTAGAAGGAAAGAAAAAAATTAAAACTTAGAAATGGGGAGCAGGTATAAGGAAGCAATGGACCTAATCTTGTTACTGAGGATATCAGTGAAATAATGGAAAAATTACTGTGCACCATAAATGCAAACTACCCAAGTAATTTTCTAGGAACCAAATTTTAAAATAATTAAATTGTAAAATAACATTTGACCAATCTGTCCAGAATATAATCATTCAGCATGTAAAAATTAAAAATTACTCAGATATTTTACATTCTTTTCTTGGTTCTGGTTTTCAAAATTGGATTCAGATGTTTTAATCATAGCACATGTGAATTTCGACTGGCTGCATTCTAATTATTCAAAAGTAGCCAAATGTGATAATCACTGTATTTAGACAGCACAGTTCTATACTTTAAGACTGGTAGTGGTGTTCACAACTTACTTCTTTTCTCTTGCCCTCCTTCTTCCTTTTCTCACCTCTCCTTCCCTGGCTTCTTCCTCTTCCTTCCTCTCTCCCTCTTGCTGGCACACATAGACTTTGTGTATTGCACCCTTGATTATGAATGATTTCTGACACATTTCTTGGATCTGCTTTTCTACCATCCTTTAAGAAATCTCCTTTTGATTACTTGGCACAAAAAGAAATATTTTCATCACGAACAAAACACTCTTTCCCCTCATTTAATGACATGGTTTCAAAGAAGCATGCTTGAAAAAAACCCCTGCATTTTAAGAAACGTAATTAAAAATAGTTTTGAAGGCTGAAAAACAGTCAGAAGCTTCTACAATCTTGATAGTTTTAAACATAGGAACTTGTTAAGAGAAAAGGGTGTTAAGAGTACTGAGTGTTAACAGAAGCGCTTCCTTTACCATGCTTAGAAATTTTAGACTTACTGGTGCAAATGTTCGTAAATAATTCAGACTCTCAGGGATACATACATAGGAGCAGAAAAGAATGCACAAAAATGGCAGAATGGAACTCTGGGGTTGAGGGACAAGTTCAGTGAGCTGCCTGTGTGTGTATGGCACGGGCGCTAAGGACTGGCTTTACACGCATCAAATGGTTGCAAAATATCAAAACCATCCTGTGTCATGTAACAATTATGTAAAATTAAAATTCCAGTGTCCAGAAAGTTTTAACCATAAACAACCATGTTCTTTCACTTGTGTGTTATCTATAGCTGTTTTTGTGCAAGACTAGGATGTTGAGTATTTGCAAGAGAATATATGTTCTATAAAACCTAAAATTTATACTACTTGGTCTTTTGAATAAAAGTTTGCCAATTCTTGGTTTAAATTACCATTTTACCCAGATGATGATCAGTTTTCTACATAAAATAATTATGAAAAAACATCATAAGCTTTTGAACCGTGAAAATCATGATTAGAAAACAATTGTTAAGTGATCATTGAGTTTTATGACTTTTATTTTCCACTTTGATGCTTCAGAGCAGTGACATTCATCTTAGATTTGCCCAATTGAGGGGAACGAGAGACTGCATCTGTTAATATCTCTGCATCGCTCAGCTATATCAGTGGCACTGGAAGGGTCAGAGACTTGGAACTGTGTTGCTCTACAAGCAAAAAAGTTTGATTTTTTTGCTTTTTTTTTCTTCTAGTTTTCTTTTATAAAGAAAGTAAGGTAACAAAGAAACTGAAAAGAGTATTGGTCAAGATTGCAGACTTTAACACCAACCAGGTCGGTTTAGGGCAAGAATTGAACAAGCCTGTTGCATATACAATGAAATAATATATTGGCGATCTGCTGGTATAGTGTAAGAAACTTACATATAACATGGAGCTGCTGAGATGAATTGCAAGACCACTGACATAGGCATCTCAACAGTTTCTGTCATTGCCTCATAGGGTTGAAGTAGAGAAATCACTGTTTTGATAGCAAGTAGAAATGCCCCCCAAGCAAGCCCAAGGTCCCTTGACAAAAAGGTTGCAGCATGCCTGCATGCTTATTACTGTGTGGACAGAAAAGACGATTTCAGCCTCTGATTCCTGTAATTACTACTTTTTTTTAAAAAAGCCCAGCAAGACTGCCAAATGAAAAAGGATCACATGATCTCTAATCTTTCTGTAGCTTGTACTGTTATATTCCATAGAAATCCCAACACAAAGGACAAATTTATGACAAAACTGTTTAGAAATATTTCACAATGAAAACTATTTTGACCACACAAATATATCAGTGAAGGACTGGATTATTTACAATGAGACTGTCAGGACCCAGTAATTTATTTGTGCCTCCTCTTAGATTTTTAATAAGTGAGTAGCCCAAGTAATAATCCTTAAGACTGCTAAAGTTATAAGAAATTTGGGTAAGAATGTATTGCCTTAGCAATAACACATCTCAGAACTGTCTGTAACTGACGCTGGCATAATATTCTAATAAAATCAGGTGCGGTTTGTTTGTTTTTTTTCATGGCTCCAACACTTTGGTAGAAGATGGAGTAGAGAGAAATGATTTCAGAGAGGTCAATCAGTAGAAGTAAAATCTCTGACTTGAACCAACTCCCAGTAAACACATTTTGATTCTTTTCCACCTGACTACACACACTCATTCATGGACATTCCTCACTACTGTCAAAACTTCTTTATGAGAGAAAATATTTAAACATGATAGAGTTAAAGTGTTGGCAAAGCTTGCACAAAATTACCTACTGGAGAGCAGCTGAGTGAATTATTCTTATCTCACTAGATTATTTTCTCATCACTCTGACTCCGACAATGAAGACAGAAAATCAATTTCATTACTAAGCAACATTTTCAATCACAGGCCTCTAAAATATTCAACATCAGAGCTAAATAGTCCTAAGTATTTTATGAATGCCTTATTAGCTGTCTGATGTTTTAAAGTAATCAATCTTGCTTTTATTTGTGTGATGTTTTTAAAGTTTGTTTGGAAAAAGGAATAAAGAAATACTCCCAGTTTGGAAAAAAAGCCACATCAAACAGGAAAAGTAATAACATACTACATTGTGCACAATGCTATATTACTGTTTCACAAAGCCTAATGGTTACACACTGATGTAGGATTGGAAAAACTTCCAGAAATTATCCATTGTCCCAAACCTACTGAATTCACAAACACAGCCATTAATTCTTTTGATCATTTTAAAAGCAACAGAGTCTACAGAGAATAACTATAAATAACAATCCAAAAAAGAATTGGAAATTCTTTTCTTTTAAGGTGCAATTTTTTGCACATAGACTAATTTTTCTGCTTCCCTGTGGTATTAGGTGTGTATTAATTAAATAATTCCAATGAAAAAAGAAATTATGGCATTTTGCATACTAACGTGCTCTAAAGACATCACAGCTTTGTGGCAAATGTGAAAATATAAAAAGAAAAACTTAAACAATTATTTAAAACCCTTTCATTTAGGGTACTAAAATTACTAATTACTTGCCAACTTATAGAGAATTTTCTTCAAGAAGTTCAAAATGTTTTATGGATATCTCTAAATAATCTTTGCCATTTTGCAGATGTTAACCTTATTTGTAAAATTAGAATTTTCATGACGAAAAATCTTAAAGGCACAGAGAAATGAACTAAGCTAAAAGTTAAGTTAGACCTTAGCTCAGAGGTGATCTATTTCCTTGGCCATGTTTTGTATCATTCTAAAGTATACTTGGGAATTTAAAGTTTAGTTTCACTTATACATGTGATTCTAATTTAAAATATATAATGATGCTTTATTTATTTATTTATTTATTTATTTATTTATTTTTATTTTGAGACAGTGTTTCACAATGCAGTTCAAGCTGGCCTTGAGCTCCCTTTGTAGCCAGGCTGGCCTCAGACTCACAGTGGTCCTCCTGCCTCAGCCTTCCAAGTGCTAGGATTATAGGTGTGCACCACCATGCCCCATTGTATTTTAAATTTAGCACAGTGTCTCACTAGTTATTTACACTCAAGCAAATATATTAATCAAGATATTAAAGTTCTTTAGAAACAAAGGATTTTATCATCAAATTAATAATTTGATGACAAAATAAATCTTCTCATGAGGATTTATGACATTCGGCAAATCATCTGACTTTCTTAAATTTCAAATAAACTATCTGGAAAATAGTTTGTCACTCACAGTTTGTTGTGAGAATTAAATGAGGTAATTAAATAGAGACTAGAACAAGGCAGACATATAGTGAATGGGAAAAGTTTCTTTTCCCTCAGGTATAAAATTTCAATCATCTGTGAACTTATCTAGTAACTTTCGCATCTGGGTCAGAATTCTGCTGGTTTTGCAGATGCCTTAAGTGGAGCTTCCTGTGAGCAGGGAGAAATAAAGGAAAGGTAATTGAATTATTTTTAAATAGCTGGCTTTGCTGTTCTTATACCAATGATGACAACAAATATATTAAACTTTTGGGGGATAAGATCTTACTTAGAGTTTTGGAAATACATAATGAGATGCCTCAGGATTCAAGTTAATAAAAGAACAAGCTGCACTATACACTTATGAGTAAAAGAATTACTTGACTTTACTTGAGAGAATTTTGTTGAAACTATCTTTCTTTTTATTGAATAATGTATATTTTAAAAATCCAAATAACCTGACCTAGTTTTTTTTTTCTTTCTGCTTTTTCAGCCTTTTTTCCCCAAATGTAAAAAAATGTTTTAGATCTGCAGTGGTATTTTTAAAAAATGAATTATTTTCAGTCCTTTTTTTCTCATTCACAGATGTACAATTTCAGGTAAAATATCTAAAGTTTTAAGACTGTGTTGCATAAAAAATGGCAAATAGATACTTACTTAAAAGTTGTTGAAAAAGTTTAATGACAATGCACACAAGACACTAACATTAGATTCCTCGTCGATAGTAGTTACTAAGAAATTATTATTCTACCTACTTTAATACTAAATATTTATTTAGAATAAGTGCCACATCTCAAATATATTGGTCAGTGATGCATATTAGTAACCCAACTTGATGTTTCTTCAAGTTAAATGACAAAAATTCTTCCATAAAATACTGCTCTCCAAATAATGAAGCTTTGGTTTTAAATATTTTCTGTCTGAGCAACAGTTTTGAAGGCAACAATATGCAATATTGCAACCAATGTTAAATTCCCATGATCTTATTTTGAAAACCTATACTGTATCTCTTTTGGGTTTATTGTTGTTGTTGTTTGCTTGTCTCTTTTGCCCTTTGTTTTTCTTTTCTGTGTCTTTTTTCTCTTAAATAAATAATAAATAAATAAATATTTTCTGTGCTTCCTGAATAGCAAAGCACACTGCTTCCTTCAAAGAGATTACTCACACGAGCCCTCTAAACTAAGCAAGCTCTTAGTTTGAACAATGAAGGCAGATAAAGATACATTTCTCCTTCAAATTCTTGTAGCCCAGAATAATGCCAGAACAATGAGAAATATCAAAGAGCAGATTATTTTGTTTGGCAACCAGTCATCCTTGACCAGCTTTTAAAATGATGAGGAACATGAAATTAATGAGCCAATATGTCATTCTTATTTTGACACACAAATATTATTTAAGAGATACTGACAGCTAAATTTTCTACTCGCCATCATTTAAAAATTACCTCCTAAGTATTTCTTGTTTCTAATTTCTCTCTTGCATTTTATATTCACTACCCTACTTCAGAACCTCATTATTTCCTGCCTGCATGTACCAACTCAAGAGACTTTTATTCCTGGCCTCAGTATCCTTATTCAGTGTTTCCAATCCATCTTTTAATTGATGATAGTGGAGCAGATTTTGCAGGAGACAAATGAGACTGTGCCAGATACTGTGTAGTTACACAAAATTCTTCAGCAGCTTCGAGATAGGATGTCCATACTATAACAGACAGAAAACTTGAGGAACCAAGACCCAGAGGACAAGGAAAGTAGAGACAAGTAAGCTTGATGGTGGTTTTAGTAATGTGATAATTCTTAAATTAAGGACACAGCAGAAAATGCTTGTTCAAGGCTAAGGAATAAAAGAGTATTTTGTGGCTTCATAATATTGGGCAGACAGTAATTGGAGTTAAGGGACTGTCTGGGGAACATGCTAGATCTTCCCTTGAGATTCCCAAAGGGCTGTACCTTACTCGTAAAAGGGAGTTAGAAACAAATCAGGGAGTTAGAAACAAAACTTGAAGGAAGTCTTGAGTTAGGTCATTCCCTTATTGGGTTAGACTGATCTGCCCTTTTCTTGAACAGATAGTCTTCCAAAGGAAAACCCTCTCAGGATGAGGAACTATTAACCCAAACTTGTAAAATGTTTCCATATATATCAGCCCAAATCCAATAAAATATTACTAGGCATGCCAGGAAGCGGAGCATTTTTGATGTCATCTTAGTTGTGTTGAAATCGGTGAATGGCAGGACCATAATATTAAGCCAAACTCTAGAAATCATCTTTGACTAATAATTTTCCCCTAAATTCCCAGTTCAAGTGACTCTTTCTCAGGAATATATTCTTTAAACTCTTCATCTCCAAGCAGCTACCTGAGTATTCCCTCCCTTTAAACCAGGAAAAAAGGAGTATCATCCCTGAAGACAAGATGGGGAGTGGGTGGGGTTAGAGGGTTTGCAAAGAATCCAAACAAATGGATCAGTTTTCTGCTCTAAACTAATAATCCTCTTTGTCTTGTCATCAATTTTTCCAAGATTCACTATTATTCAAAACATTCAGATTTATTGGTTCCTTTTTGAAACTTTTATTCAAGAAGCATTTATTAAGCAATTACAGTACTATTATAGGAAGCTGCTCTAAATACTAGAAATTCAAAGTAAGTGTCACGTACTTGCTACCTAAAATCTAGGCTACTTGGCAAAAAGAACTTCATTATTTTTTTAATTTAAAATTTATGAAAGCTTTGACAGAATACAATTGAAATTTTTAAAACTATACATAAATCTAAAAATTTTCCATTTCTCTGTTTTATTTTGTGTTCTTCTTTCCAACTTCCATTCACTTCTCCTCGGATTCCTTCCATTATTTTGCCTTTCACATTCTTCCATCCATCTACCCATCCTTCTGTCCATCAGTCCACATACCCATCCAGTTTCTCCCTTCATTTAAGAAACATATTGTATTGCATATATAAACTTAATAGTTCTACAAGGATAGCACTACAAAGCAATAACTTTTGCCAAATCATTTAAAATAGATGCAAACATATTAAATTCAAATGTGTTGAAAATAGTCTTATAAAAGATCAGCACACCATAAAAAATTAGTTTTTTCCTGATAATAAGTAATGCATATTATTCATAAAATTTCCAAACTTTATAAGTGCTAACAAAATTACAGATTTAATTCAAGTCAAAATTAGTTTGACCATATGTTGATTAAAAATTCAAAGCAATTTGGAAATGTACAAACCTATTTTATATATTTTAAGCCCAGTCTCAAAATAATAAACATATAATATTTGATGTAAAAACCTTGGATTGCTCAATAAAAGCATAAGTAGTAGAATCAAGCCTGTGGTCATACCAGCAATGTAAAGAAAGGCAGAAAGAAACTACAAAAATGATATAAAGAAGACAAATGTATGGTTACCAGACCACAAGGATTAAAAATCCCAGGGATTCAACAAACACAAATATAGAGCCAAAAATTTTGGTCATTTGATTCAACAAATAACTGCTTCCTTAAAAATATTGAGCACACTAAATATAGTAGATAAATTATTTTTGCATTATAAACTCTAACTCTTCCCTGCTTTCCCCCTTTCCACTCCCTTGTTCCTCTTGCCCATTAAGCATTTTTTTTTTCCTATTTCAGAATATCTAGTACAAATTCGGGTCCTTATATATACATTTGGTTACTCATACCAGAGAAACAATGCAAATTCACACGTGTGTTTGATTTATTTCGCTTAAGAGTAAGCTCTCAAGGTCCATCCATTTACCTAGAAATGTCTCAAGTTTATCCTTCTTTATGGCTGAGTAGTAGTGCATTTTATAAAAATAAATGTATCTTCTATATCCATTCACTGGTTGATGGGAATTTGGGCTGTTTCTAAGAGTTAGCTCTTACAAACTGTGCTAATAAACATGGGTGTGCATATATTGTTACTGTATGATGCTTTTAATTATTTTAGGAAGATACTAAGGAGGGGAATAACTGAACCTCTAGTTTTAGTTTTCTGAGGAATTTCCACACTGATTTCCATAGTGGTTGAACCAGTCTATGCTGCCACCGACACTGGAAAAGTGTTGCTTTTTCTCCACAGCCCTGCCAGCGTTTGTTTTTGGTTGATCTCCTGATAATTGCCATTCTTTCTGGAGTGAGACAGAATGTCATCGTTGTTTTAATTTGCATCTCTTGAATAATCAGTGATGTTGACTATTTCG
The DNA here is from genome assembly GCA_004363535.1 of Dasyprocta punctata. NCBI lineage: Eukaryota > Metazoa > Chordata > Mammalia > Rodentia > Dasyproctidae > Dasyprocta > Dasyprocta punctata. Next base: position 126,968 of record RJWM01001639.1, on the reverse strand, counting down.
TCTTATATTTATTTGCTGTTTCTACTTCTTCATCTGAGATGCATCTATTTCAGATGCCCATTTTTGGATTGGGTGTTTAAATTTGGGGAGTTTGATTTTTTTGAGTTCTTTATGTAATCTAGATAATAGTTCTTCGAGGAATAGCTGGTACATTTTTTTACCACTTTGTGGATTGTCTTTTCACTATGTTGATGATTTATTTTGCTGTTCAAAAGCTTTTTAATGAAGTGAGATCCCAGTTGTTGATTTTGCAATATTTCCTCTATGGTCTTGGTTTTGTTCATAAAGTCTTTAATGCAATCCCATTCAAACTACCAATAGCAAATCTCACAGATTTAGAAAAAAATAATCCTAAAATTTATTTGGAACCTGAAGAGAATTAGAATAGCAGAAACTATTATGTATAACAAAGACAAGCCAAGAAGAATCACAATCCCTGGCTTTAAATCATACTACAAAGCTACTGTGATAAAAACAGCTTGGTACTGACAAAACAAAACAAAACAAAACAAAACCCCCAGACTATCAATGGAACAAGACTAGAAGATGCAGAAATAACTCCAAACATACTCAGCCACCTTATTTTCAACAAAGGAGCCAAACACCCTCACTGGAAGAAAGCTTCTTTAATAAATGGTGCTGAAAAAACTGGGTTTTCACATGCCAAAGACAAAAATTAAATCTGTATCTCTCATTATGCACTAAACTAAAATTAAAATGGATTAAAGATTTAAACATTAAAAAGAACTTTTAAAAGACTAATGTTCATGAATGCTTTCTTAGGTCATTATTTTCTTATGAAGACTCCCATGTCATATAATGTTTACATATTTTATATGTTTTTCTCTTGTTAATCTGGCTTTTCTGTATAATTTACAAGATCCCAGATGGAGACCTAAATCGGTACATAGAAAAAGGTTTTTCCCTTCCCTGAAATTCATATACTTTCTCTTCTAACAGACCTGTCACAGTCCCTTTCTTCTAAAGGGGTTTCCAATATATCCTTCAATAGTCCTTCTTATATTTCCTTTCTTGTTCCATAACTCATATATGTGTATGTTTATGACAACACACAGCTCCGTGAATACATGGAATGCTCTCATTTTTATTCACGCCTATATTATCTGTGTTTCGAATGGCATTAGCTCACAGTAGGCAGTCAAGAATTACTTGTTAAATAAACTAGCACATCAACAGAGTATACAAAAGTTTTCATTGACTTGACAAAATTTGTAGCTAGAATGTATTTCAGTTTAAGGACCCAATCTGTAGCCAATGGCTATTCATTTCTTTATTTTTTTTAACTTTTTAATTTTTTTAATTTTAAAAAGCAAAACAGAAGAAAAAGATAGAAATGATACAGAATGAAAAAAAAGCTATACTATTAATCTCTGTTACTTCATGAAAAAGAACAGTTTGTGCTGTTATCATTTGATCACTTTTGTGCCTAGATTTTATAACCTGAACAACTACTTCTAAGATAACAATATGCAATATATTAATTAGGGCTACTCATTTCTTTGGGACTTTCTCCTTATTTATCCTACCTAGAATCAAGTGCTATTGGAGTTTAGTTGTGCCTTGCACAATATACTTATTGCATATAAATTAGGTCTGAAGAATTTTGGTAAGCATAATACTGTGGCATAAGTGACAGTGTTAAAACTAAACACAGGGAAGACTGATGGGGATGACTTAGGGCCATCTTTGATAAAACATGAGAGTTATTTTGAAACAGGCAAATAAATACAAGTTTCCCTATAGTTGTTAATTTCATACAAAAGGGAAAAAATTTTGCAGATTGAGTGGGATTGAGATCTCACCAGAACCTCATTATAATTCCATGACTTGGAACAACCATTGATTATATTATATGGCTATCCCACACCTTATCCACTTTGAGGGCTGTTTGTAAACATTGGTGTTGAACATTCTATTTCTTCATTTACAAAAACGATCCACCAAAAATTTAAGGATAATTTAGTTTGTTAGAAACTAATAAGGATATTAGTAGTATACATAGTATTGTCTCTAAGTAGCTTATGGGGAATATAAAAAAAAAACATTTTCTATTTTATCCTCCTCAGTTGTTAATATAATCCAAACACTTTGTATCTGCTTTATATAAATGTATGTAGCTGCGCATGTAACAAAATTACTTCTTGTATTCTTTATTTGGATATAAACTTATCTATTCCAGCTGTTCTCAAAGGGAGGGAGTGGGGTTTCCTCTTTCCTTCCCAAAACGTGCATATATTTTGCGATAATTTTGGTTGTCACACCGGGGGAAGGGTACTACTGACATCTGGTAGGTAGAAGTCAGGGATAATGCTCAACCTCTTACAATTGGGACATCTTATAGTTCATACAGAAAAGGTTTACCCAAGCCAGTAAATGCTAAGGTTGACAAATTCACATTTATTGCTAAGTCTAAAGTGCCTAGATTTAAATCTTTGAATATACTTCCACCAACAGAAGTCTAAATCAACCTTCTGATGCTTAAAAATCTGAAATAATTTTCTCCTTTTTTTATGTATAACCATTCCTTGCTGAAATATATAAAATTTATCTAAGTTTAAAATCTGTCAATATAGGCAACATGTCATCACTCTGTCTTTGGTAAACGACTAGTAGTTGTGGCATCAGCACCTGTCACCTTGTCACATAATTTGACATTTTGCAGACGTGGACTGCTCTCGAATCTTCAGATGATGGCTTCATCAGAAGAATGTTATTGTGGTTTGCCTTTAAGTTACAGAATACATTTCCTGACTTTCCTTGAACTCACAAGAAACTAGGAAATATTTTACTTGGATGGTAATCTTGGGAGTCACATTCATGTTCTTTGTTCTTTGTGATCAACTCTTTTTTTAAAAGTGTTTTAAAAGCCATACCACTCATACCATACTAAAGTGTGCACATTTAAGTGTACAGTACAAGAAGTTTTCATTTATACAACCACAACCCAGAACAAGAAATACAAAGTTCATCATAATGAGAAAAAAGCCCTTTATTCCCCTCAACACCTCCACCCTCTTTCCCAAAGGTTACTCCTATTGTGAGTACTAGCTCCACAGATATTTACCTGTATCAGCACTTTGTTTAAATGGAATCAGATGACAGTCACTGTTTTATGACTGGCAATTAATCCACTGTAAAAGATGAGGTAAAACATTAGGTGTAACTGTTTTTTGGCAAATAGAAGCACATACTTCCCTCTGCTTTTTGTTAATGATTTGCTGTTTGCTATAATAACCTGCTTATCGCTCTAATTGTCTTGCATGGGCAGATCTGGATCTGATACTATCTACTATCTATATAACATCATCATTTCACAATTTTCTTCTATTGTTTTTCATCTGAGTGTAATTTGTGTATCTGTACACAAACAAACACACATCCTTGTTACATATGCAATAAGCTACAACTTTCTAATCCTTATTAAATTTAGCTTTAATTAAATTGTGGTAATGGAGTGCTTAACAAAGTTTCTTTGATAATGTTATTAACCAGTACCTACATATTTTCCCATTACAAAAGCTAGATTTTAATTATTATTTATCATGCACTGTATGCTACCAGTCTAATCAGCATATAAACAAGCAGGAGTTTGTCATATGTAACAAAATCACAGAACCCTAGGGCTCTATTCAATTGTATTGAAGAACACAAAGTTTTTTTTTCTTCTTTTCCATATTAAACTGGCTCAGCAAATGAAAGGTCAGAGAGCTCTGCATCACAGTCCATTGTAGACTTGTTAAATTATGTTTAAAAATGCAGCCAACCTTACTTAGAGTTAGGTATGTTACAGATCCCCCCACCCCAGAAGCTTATATACAACATGAGAACTTCTGAAATGACTGGGTGAAGATTTTTCCTTTCTATGAAACCCATATGTGTTTATCAGACTTGGATCAATGTCTTCTAGTTTTTCAAAAAAGTACACTCATAACTTTTCTAGTCAGAAGCCACATGTCTGAAAGAGACAAGGAAAACGTGACATTTAAAAATTATAAATCTTCATTTTAAAGCTTCTGGACTGCACAATGCTTACTTTCACTTTGAGAGAATTACCAATGAAATCATAAAAGTTACCTCGCACATTTTCTTTCAAACAAAATGATGAGCATTACTATAGGTCCATAGCATCTGATCTTAAAGTAATGACAAAAGGTATCAACACCTATCCTGGTGTGGTAAATTCAAACTCAGTAAATTACAGATAAAGGGCATCCTTCTATCACAGGCTCCCTCAGTCACATTAGTGATCCACACTTGTCCAAAGTTGGGGACCCCCCCAGAAAATCTAGAATTCCACCTTTAGAAAGAGGTACACAGGATACTCAGACATCGCTTTTCAATGATTGGTTTTAATTATTTAGCAGTTTGCAATGCATACTAAATATGTTCATCATGGAATACTTACACACGGCCTATCTCGATCCTTTTTACTTCCTCTTCTTCCCACTCCCACCTTCTCCCATCTCCAGATGTATTACATTTGTTGCACTTTGTAAAAAATAAAAGAAGATTCTAATGCAACTAGTTTCTCAATATGTCATAACTTTGCAAAGATTAAAATCAATCTAAATATGATCTTGGCTAAATAAGTGAGACGAGTCTCAGTTTTTATCTGATTTGAGAACTGTATTTCTATTATTAAGCCTAAATCTAATATAGTTTAAAATAAAAATTGCCCTGACTAATGACCCAAATTTTTTTTCCTTAAAGTTCCCTTTTTGAAAATGTACAGTTACAGTCTTGTCTTTCTCATTTAATGGTATCATTGTGCTAATATAATATTTTGCAATGTCTGATGAACATTATGAGAAAACAGAGAGACTAGAGCTATTGGTATCCACCAGTAGCATGTGTCTGAGTATCTCATTACTGAACTTGATTTTATCATTTACTATGACTTCTAGCACTGGACATTAGATAATATAGATTCAGAACAGGACGGAACAATTGGAACAGAATTTTCCAGATAAAGAAAGGTACAGAGTCGTCTAAGTCAAAGACAGAATAGACTCCGATTTTAATACTGCTTCACCACATTTGTAACACGCAGAAACCCTATACAAAGTTATGAATGATCCAACCAGAAGTAGCCCATTGTAGAGGGTAAGAGAGGGGAGAGAAGGAGAAATAGAGAGGGGAGGAAAAGTTGATCACTGACTGGTACCTTGTGGCTTTGGAGATAAGCAAACAGAGTGTATCTGTTCTGCTATTAAGCAATTGTGCAACATAAGGGAAGCTATTTACTCTGCTTCACCTCAGTTTTTTCTTACATAAAAAACCAAAGACATAATATACGTGGTTGCACAAAGTGGTGAGAATTAAATGGCATAATATATTTGAAAGTATCTGATATATGGAGAGAATTCAAAAACTAGTTTTCATTCTCTGGATAATACAGTAGAATCTTCTTTGGCTAGAGTAAAGATCAGATCATCCAATGATATATTTATGTAATTCACGTCACTTAAAAAATGAAGTATCAGTTTAGAATAGGGCCAGGGATTTAGCTCGGTAGCACAGCACCTGCCTGGCAAGCATGAGGTCCTGAGTTTGATTCCCAATAACCCCCTAAAAAAGTTGATAGAATTGATCTAAAGAGAAAAAAGTGAAGAGTCAGATTAGAAGAAGAGAAATTACAGGCATGTATCAACATAGTTCAAAGCTCATAAAATTCTGATTCTGGCAACTTAAATATATAGAACTCTCCTCTCTACTCCTAACTCCAAAAGATACTAGGATCTTGCTTTATAATCAAGTTATATTTAGGACATAGTTATTTATATACAGTTCAAAATGTGATCATCAAATGTAAAACAAGTTTATACAAACATTTCCAGAAAAAAGGCTGTGCATGCAATGTGCACATTATTACTGCCACAAACCACCTGGAGTTCCTTGCATGAGGTGAAATTATAGTAATTTTTCAGTTTTTGTTACTCCAAGAATTAATATTCCAGAGGTACTGCACCATATTTTGGTAATAGGCATGTTCATTTGCTTCAACTCAATTTTAACAAATCAGGAAAAGAACAGACAATAGGGAGTGGTGGGAGCAACCAGAGGGTTTATGGCTTGACACATTCCACATGGAGGTGCTTAAAACCTTTCCCTTTAATTAGTGGTGGAAAATTGGATGTTGGACACAAACATCTTATACTTCCTAATCTCATCAGGACATATGAGTTAATAAATGATATGGAAACACTTCTTGTATAATATGGGGAGGCTAGGATGATTACATATGTATATAAGTATGTATGGGACAACAAAAATAAATGTGTGTGTGTGTGTGTGTGTGTGTGTGTGTGACTATACCTATGGTGATGTACATACTCTGATCTCTTAGTCTACACTTTTGCCAACCTATCCACTGTATTTGGTGCAAAAGGTCCATCATTTAAGCTCTAGTTTTATTTTTTAAAAGCTGTCTGCTAGATTATAATCTTCACTTGGACAGAACCTCTGTCATATATGTTCATGGGTTTATTCTTTGCACCTGGTAAATTTCCAAGTAGCTGTTTAATAAACATTTCTTGAATAAAGAAGTAAGAAAGATTTCTAAGCCGGGTGTGGTGGCGCACGCCTTTAATCCCAGCACTCGGGAGGCTGAGGTAGGCGGAGTGTTGTGGGTTCGAGGCCGGCTCGGGCTACAATGCGAGCGCAAGACCGGCCTGAGCTACATAGTGCAACCCTGCCTCAAAAAAAAAAAAAAAAAAAAAAAAAAAAAAGGCCGGGAGTTTGGCTCAGTGCCTTAAGCGCCTGCCAGGTTGTGAGTTCAATCCCCGGTGCTGCAAAAAAAAAAAAAGAAAAAAGAAAGATTTCTAAGATATGTGTGTCAACTACTCAGCCACCCTCTTAAATTTAGATGTTTGCACTTAATTCTTAGAAGCATAATGGGGTAGAAGTTTTTCTAAAATAAGGCAGCAAGTTCATAGAGCTCAGTAAGTGGCAGAGACCAAAGACACTTCTTTTGGCTCTGATTTCTGCTTCTGTATATTGGGACTGACAATGTGTCTCCTCTCACATGGTGGTTATGGGAACAAATTGGATTACCCATGTAGACATGGTCTATAAAGAATAAAATACTGTATAAGTAGGAAGTGTTATTACTCTAAATCCACATGCTAAGCAGAATGACATGTAATCATCAAAGCCAACTGCACTAAAGGAGAAATTTAGTACAAATGCTTTATGGGGAAAGCCTTAGATTCCTCTCCAAATCCAAAATCAACACAACAAAGTCTTAAAAGAAAATTTTATGGTTTGCTAGGCAAATAAATTTCTAGGACTTTTGAGTCGATTAATTTGTCAATTATGCAATAGTAAAACTATTGATGACAAAACATGTTTTATCCTATCATTGTTTGTACTAGTAATCATACTCTCTCCAGACTTTTAAATTTTGGGTTAAGTTAAAGGAAATACAGACTCATATCTTCCAGTGTTTTAAGAGAGATTTTTTTCCCCTACGGCCACCTTTTAAATACTGATAAAGTTCATTCACTGAATTTAGAAATTTTATATTAAATTCAGGAATTATTCTTTGTATGGCATCAATAATTATTGACTGACTCAATTACATAGTACTATTTTGGATAACAGAATTGTCTTGAATCCTTTTGTATTAGCTTCTTCCTGTAACAAAGGTTTCAGAAGTTGAGGACAATAAAATAAATGTCAGGAAGAAAAGTTATCTAATAACTTTAATATAATCTATAAAGTCACTTTCTTCCAAATTAGTTTAGAGACTCAGAGCTAAAATGTAAAGTATGTTAAGAAATCTCTTTATGGATTTGCTCAGATTCAGAAGAATTTGATTCCCTAACAAAAGAATGAGAAAAGAATGCACTTCTATCTTATTGTACCATTACGCACAGTAGGTAAGATATGGAACTGACCCAATTGTCTCTTAGCAGAGGAAGGAAGAAAACATGGTACATAAACAGAGTGGAATAATAATATTCAACTTTTTAAAAGAAAGGAAATCTTGTCATTTATGGAAATGTGAATGAGCCTGGAGGACACTGTGTTAAATGAAATAAGCCAAGCACAAAAAGAAAAACCACTGCATGCTTTTATTTATATGTGCAATCTAAAAAAATTGAACTCAGAGAAGTTAGGGAATCAGTGCTTGAGAATTAAAATTTTAGGTTAGATAATAGGAATATATTCAAGAGATCTACTATACAAAATGGTGACTATAGTTAATAGCAAGGGATTGCCTTTTGAAAATCACTGGGAGTAAAATTTAAGAATTTTCATCACAAAAATATGTAAGATTAGCATATGTTGATTAGCTCAAAGGAACCATTTAATAATGTATATTTCTAAGTGTCATATTGTACAGAATAAATACATAAAACTTTCACAATTAATAATATAATAATATTTGCAAATACCTTAAAAATGAGCAAAGGACACATCAAAATGGCCAGAAGGAAAAGGCAACACATCAGTGTATTTTAAACTTTTCAAAGCAGCATATAAATGCTCTTGTATTTGCTAAGATTCGAATAATGATTCTGTCCCCCAAAGGCCTGTTTGTTAAAGGTTTGCTCTCTGGAGAGGCAGTATTGGAAAGTGTTGTGGACTTTTAGGATGTAAGACCCAGAAGGAGGTCCTTATTCACAGAGGCACACCCTTAAAGGGGACCGTGTGGCCCTACTAGTTCATTTTCTCTTCTTTCTGGATTTCAGTATGAGCACTCACTCTGACCATGATGTTCTGCGCTCTTCTGAGGCCCAGACCAGTGGAATCATTCAATATTGGACCCAAACCACCAAAACTGTGAGGCAAAGTAAACCTCTCTTTGCTCCATATGTAGCCTGTGTCAGATATTTTGTCGTACTAACATGAAGCTGACTAATATACCACTGCATTAACTTGCATCTTAGCATTACAATCATTGAGTAATAAAAAGCTTTCTAGAGAAGGTTCCATGCCTCTTCCCATACATCAATCACAATGACAGTCACCACTGTGCTCCATCTAGAACAAATTCTAGAAGCATCTTGTTATAGTTCAAAGAGTATTGGCATTGGACTTACACTGTAACTGCAGGATTTCTTACATCCAGATGTGTGCACGTGACTTAAAGACCCTCTTGTCTTTTGTGTCCTCATCCATAAAAATGAAGATGAAGTCCTCTATTATGATGAGATGATTCTGCATATATGAAAGCCCAGAGTGGTGTGTATAGACCACATTAGGTGCTCAAAATATTTGTGCCATCTCATAACTCCTATTACCACCCTCTTACATTTTGTCTCACTTTAATCTTCGGAAGTGCCTCTACAGATGTATTCGTGACATGATGCCTAATTTGTAAAATCAGAACAGTGACATTGAATTTAAATGATAAAATTGAGACCTGAATTTCTGTGCCAGATTTCTGCTGTGGTAATTTCCTCATGTAATTCATTAAAAAATTAATCATTCTTTGCATTTTTCTGGGTCTTATCTATTGAAGTATATTTCTAAAATATTTATTTACTTAGCCTAGGATATATGCATATATATTTTTCCCTTCATGTTACTTGCTTTCTTTAATCGATTGTGTCAATCAGGGCTTAATGTATGATTATTTCAGCACGTTGTTTGAAATAATTATTCAAACCATTACAATATTGTTAAGGAGTCACCAGCTGTAACATTACTAATGAATATTAATGTTCTTTTATATTTGGCTGGCACTGAAATAATAGCAGTTGTCATGTAGCATCAACAATTTTAACTTGGGCACTCTGGAAAGTCATTTTAAATTTGAAACGCCCTCTAGATTACATTTTGTGGTCACCACAGAGCCATGAAGTCAGCTGTGATCAATATAGCTAATGGCAATACAGTTGGAATAATGTCATAATAAAATGGGATCTGAAAACAATTTATTTCCCTCTTCTACTACTTGCACCTTTACACAAGATAGATTAAATGCCCGCTAATTCACTCCATTTTGGTAAAGAGATCTATAAGAACAATTTTAATGCTTTTGAATCACACTGAGTGAAAAAAATAGAATTTTCTGGCATAAAAAGAGCTAAATAATAGATGTATGTAAGTACTGAGACAGCTCTCAGCCAGTTGAGAAAGATCTATTATAAGAAGCATTTATGTCAGTTGGACAGATCCACAAGAGCAATCAGATAAGCATAATATTTAAGGATTTTTTTCTCTAAAGATACCCTGATAAAATAAGATTATTTTGGGAAAATTTTCAAAGCAATCTGTTGATTATACGTCTATTCTGAATTAATAGAATGCTACATACATCCTTCAATAATTTGCCATTAACATATGGTGTAGCCACACTCTTTGCCCAGGGTTCTTTGTAGCATAAGTGATTGGAATTTATTTTTGGAAAATCATCATGAAAAATTCTTACTTACTAAGATCTACCATGTGTACATTCTTCCACATAGAGAAGTAACAGTAGACCACTAAATTGTGTGGTAATTATCCCTTTTGTGATAAATTCACACAAACTGTATCAAGTACTAGCTTTCTTAACCATTGACTGTTTGCCATATCCTATTGAAATGTTTATATGTACTGTCTTATTTAATCTTAAGCATGAATCTGTGGGGTAGCTCTTTCAATCATTCCACTTTACAGATGGAAAAATACAAGGTCACAAGTTAAATAACAAAGCTGTGGTGTGAATCTCTGCTACTAGATCACACTGACTGTTTTCTTACTCAAGTTACTGTTTCTCAGTAGTAGATTTCTTGTTCTTTGCTTCACAGACAGAGGTACTTAAGTTTAAAACTTACACGTTTTTAACTGTTAACCTTTTGTTTCCTAAGATAGACATAAGAAGTCAGCACTGGCAAACCAGGATAAGCAGCAGGCTATGGACACAAGAACACTCCAAAGTATTAAAGGCCAGGGAGAAGAAGGTGGATGGCATAATTGAATGATCTTTAGCCATCTTCTTTCAAGGTACTATCCAACATTAGTCTGGTCATTCTAGTTATATTCTCATGTTTGCACTAATTTAGCTCTTTTCTCTCAACCAGGTCATTTATGATCCACAGAGCAGGGGCAGTCTTTAACAAACCTAGTGTAAAACTTCAATCAGTATCTCAAGGATTAGTATTATGCCAAATCTTTAACTGTGACTAAGGACTACCCATATCTGAAATATCATACTCATGTTACAAAGAAAGACAATGAAGAAAGAAATAATTTTACTGAAAGCTAAGCCATTTTTGAAGTATACCTACAAGGAAATATAGCAGCAAGAATCCCTATACATTTATCCTTCAGATAGATTATTTAGCCAAATGTCTCTACTTTGAGGATGGAAAACAATGTGAGAAAAATCTCCTTCACCTTTTCCTGAACTATTTCCATGAAGTTGGTGTATTAAGATGTTTCTGCCAGCTAATCAGATACTTTGCACCTTTAAAATCCAGAGAGAAAAGAAGAGTGGAATAACTAAATAAATTTGCATGACTTGTGTAACAGGGCTTGTACGTTGGAATAAATGGAAATACGTCTTTCTTTTCCTGGTTGGGATCCACTTTACAAGAAACAATTTTTATCCACAAAACAGCTTTGCTTAAGAATTTATAGTCTTTTATGTCTTTTTTTCTTTAGTGTAGGAATCAAATAACAGAACTCCCTAGTAATATTTTTACTAAACATAGACTGTACCTATATCAGTTTTAAATTCTAAATTACTTGCTTAAATTCTTGACTGTTAAACAATTTTCTATTGTTTAATCACTATTTCAGATTCAACACTGTAAGAAGTATGAAGTTCTCTTTCATGTGCTCAACAAGCATTCCTACTTTCATATTTTTATCCAAATATGAAAAAGAAGAGGTTCAAGGATTAGAACTGAGTTCTCAGATGACAAACCACATTCCTGTTTTTTATAATAGTGACACATAGGCAAATGTCCCAAGTTGATGATTCAAAAGCTAGTGGAGCATTTAGTCCTAGCAGAGGTCACTGTTCTATTATAGATGAGGTCACACCAACTCAGAAAGATTAAGAGACTCCACAAAGCTTCTAGTTACATAGCAATGGTTGAGTGCAGCTCCCGGAGCATATTCTTCAACCATACCCTAGTGTTACCCAGAGCATACAAATGGCGAACTTCTGTGAATCTGGGAAGGAGGAGTTCTTGTTTTTTGTAAGTGTCATCACTTATCTTGTCACTAAGTTATATCACTGAACTTTTGCAAAATATTGTGTGGGCTGCAGAGCAGGTATAGTGATTTCATTTTTAAAAATTTCATCATCATCTCTTTTACTTCATATGTAAAAGATGAGTGAGACAACAAAACATAGTTAGGTGAATTTCTTCCTATCTATTGAATTTCAAAGGCACCTATCTTTGAAAAACAGATATATGTAAACAATCATGTAGCTGACTATGTGTCCAGTATTAGTAGCTGATAATCAGTAAAAGTTGCACTATAGTTCACTTTGTTAGTTAGACTTGGAATCAAAACTCAGCATTAACTTCTGGTCTTGACTAATCACTTCGAAAAGTCTGCTGGTAATAATTAGTAAAACATTTTACAGACCAGAGTAACTGTGGGAGTCTAAGAGTGCCATTGCCTTCATTTTATAGACTAAGAACTAAATCACAGAGAGGTTACGTGAGTCATTTGAAGTCACACCATCATTACATTAGTAAAGTTGAAATTAATTTCAAGCCTTCTAACTCCAAATACTGCATTTTCTAAGTTCAGAGGACTGTTGCCAAAGACCATACGTACAGTATATAAAACAAACCCATCACTTGCATCAGCAAGCAGTTCAAAATTCATATTCTAGTAATGGCAGAAAAATTATTTTATAAATGACTTAGATGGGTTTGGATAGGAATTCTATGCTCCTCAAAATATGCACTTGGGAAAAGTGAGAAGAAGATCCTATACCTACATGACTCAAAGGGTACTAGAGTAGCACCTGGGATCAGATAGTTCTGAATGCCCCAGATAACTTGTCTGCAACCACACAGCACATAATTTTAGTTGACAGGCTAACAGAGATCCAGCATGTGATTCCTCAGAAGAAGGCTGTTTAGTTCTATTCTAATGAGTTTGGAGTGACCTCAGGTCTGGGTAGAGATTCATTTCTTACCACTATGATCTCAGACAATGAAAATAATAAAGTGAAATTTGTAAGCTATTTTTATTTACCTCTTAGTTTTCTTGTTTAACAATCATGAAGCTCTGAGTATCCAATAAAGTCTGTGATTCCTTATAAAAGTATATACCACATCAAATGATGTATTGAAATCTCCAAGAATTCATGAACCTACAAAGCCTACCTACAGGCACCTTTTTACTGAGATAACTACTTTTACTACAAAGTAAGAGAAAATATATGCCTGTATTTGGTCAAGATTCAGTATCTTTGTATTGATGCTTGAGGAAAGACAGAATTTACCAAACAAGCAAACAAACAAAAAAACTCCTAAAGTTGGGGAAATTGACTTCCACATATTCTTTTTTTTTTTTTTTTTTTTTGCGGCACCAGAGATTGAACTCACAACCTCGCGCCTGCCAGGGCAGGTGCTTAAGGCACTGAGCCAAACTCCTGGCCCTGGTTTTTTGAGGCAGGGTCGCACTGTGTAGCTCAGGCCGGCCTTGCGCTCGCGTTGTAGCCTAAGCCGGCCTCGAACTCACAACGCTCCGCCTACCTCAGCCTCCCGAGTGCTGGGATTAAAGGCGTGCGCCACCACGCCCGGCTTACATAGAGTATTCTTTGCCATGTAAGATAAAGAAAAGGAGTTTTGTAAAAAAACTAATAGCAAGTCAGTACTTAGAAATGTTAAATCCTTTTGTTAAATAAGGAATACTATGTGTGCTAACTTGAAACTCTCATTAAATTGAGATATGTACAAGGAGTCAGGAAAAACACAGTTGGTGACAATAAGAATGAACAGAGAAGCATAGATGGAGAAAGTTGGGACGTCAGCACAGGACTCCCACTAGCCAAGACACAGCCAACAACCATGGAAGAACCATAATAATCCTTCTAGTGAGTTGAATAACATCCAAAAGGAGAAGCATCTAACAGAAAACTGCAGAAACTTCATGCTCCCTGAACTTCTGAATCATGATCTGTGTTCAGTCCTGAAACTTACTGTAAAGACAAATTTAGCAGCATCAAAAATGCAATTTTCTGATGACTTCCTTCATCCACCAACACAAACAGTTCATTTGAAAGATGAAGTAGTAATTCTACCATGTTGACCTCTCCTAGTGTCATAATTCTTTGGTTACAAGCAATAGAAATGTAAGCAAATGAACAAAGTTTCACCTTAAAAATGAAAGGGTTTATTGAATCATTCGGAATCACAGGAAAACTGAACAACAGTCACCTACAGACAGGAAGCAAAGCAGTTCCGAGTAATAATAACATATACCAAAAAACATTCATTCTAAAGAGAAAAGCACACTTAAATCAAGGGGCACAATAATGTGAATGGCCTAGCTGGAGTCTTCTGTTCATTTTGAGCTTAGTATGGAACTCAGCTTGACTGAGTTCCATCAGGGCCACATGGAATGAGAGATGCCACAGAAGAGCTGCATCCAAACAGGTGAGGGGGATCTTTGCTCGGCAGCAACAAAATAAAGGTAGAGATATCTTTCAAGGAGACCAGACTGAGGTCATTTGAGGGATAACCAGAGCTTTTATGATCTATAGCTCCAACATAATATTACACAATATAGAAAAGTCCTATAAAAGTATGAATCTGATATTACAATCTAGTCTCTGATAACTGAGCCTCATATTTGTCAGTATGCAAACTGTATTTATTGCATAGCTGAAGATTTTCTATCAACTAACTCTCATCTAAAGTGGTTCCCAGCCGAACGTGGTGGCACATACCTTTAATTCCAGCACTTGGGAGGCTGACGTAGGAGGAGCATTGTGAGTTCGAGGGGCTTGGGCTACAATGCAAGCGCAAGGCCTGCCTGAGCTACATAGTGCGACCCTGCCTCAAAAAACTAGGGCTGAAAGTTTGGCTCAGTGGTTCAAGCGCCTGTCTCGCAGGCATGAGGTTGTGAGTTCAATCCCCGGTGCCGCAAAAAATAAAAAAAATAAAAAATAAAATAAAATAAAGTGGTTCACAAATATAAAATATAATTAGAAAACATAGCCTATATATGTAGAAAGGCAGTTGTAGAAGATTTTAAAGCAGTTGTATTAAGCTGTAAGTTATTTGCTCTATGGCACATTTATTGGGGGTATATTTTAACCCACATTACAGAATTTTTATTGTTTTAAAATACTATACAAAAATATACTATGATATTTTGATTAATAGATCTACAAATGGGTCAAATTAAATGTGTTTTATCTACATTAAAATAAGTTGAGTTGGTAAATAATCCATGATTACTTTTCTAAATTCATCCATGTTTTTTTTAAATTCTAAGAGGCAGAGTACTGTATAACAGAGAAAATAGTTTTTACATTAAATATAAGAAGGTACCTAGGAAAGGGAGTTTCTCATTTCTTCTTTTATAGCCATTCCTAGTACTCACTGGCATACATTCATCCCACTTCCAATGCCCATTTTTTATCATTTTTCCTCATATGGGTGGAAAAAGACTTGAAGATATTTTTCTCATCCCAAGAAATTGCCATTTTATAACCATTCTTCCAAAATCATTATACAGATTTAATGCAATCCCAATCAAAATAACACTTGCCTACCTCACAGAACTAGAGAAAGTATTCCTGAAATTAATCTGGAACCACAAAAGACCTAGAATAGCAAAGGCAATTCTGGGCAACAAAGGGAAGGCAGGAGGCATCACAATCCCCAACTTGAAACTATACTACAAAGCTGCTGTGATAAAATCAGCATGGTGTTGGAATCAAAACAGACCTGAAGAGCAATGGAATAGATTAGAAGATACAGCCACAACTACAAACACACTCAGCCACCTCATCTTTGACAAAGAGGCCAAGCATGTACATTGGAAGAAAGATAGCCTCTTTAACAAATGGTGCTGGAAAAACTGGCTTTCTATATGCCATAAACTAAAACTGGATCCATGTCTATCACCGTGCACTAAAATAAAGTCAAAATGGGTCAAAGATATTAATATTAAAACAGAGACACTAAACTTGCTGGAAGACAAAGTAGGTAAAAATCTTGACGACATAGGAGTACGCAGAGAGTTCATAAACAAAAATCAAATTGCATGGGAATCATGTCCCAGGATCAACAACTGGGATCTCATCTTACTAAAAAGATTTTGCATGCCAAAGGAAATTTCCATCAGAGTGAAAAGAAAACCCACAAACTGGGAAAATATCTTAGCCAATTGTCCATCAGACAAAAGACTTCTATCTAAAACATATAAAGAATTAAAAGAAATCAGGTCCCTAAAATTCAAGGGCCCAATCCAAAAATGGTCATCTGAGATGAATACACCCTTCTTAGAGAAAGAAATACAAATGGCAAATAAATATATGAAAAAATGTTCAACATCAATGGTCATTTGGGAAATGCAAATTAAAACAACACTGAGATTCCATCTCACTCCACAAAGAATGGCCAAGATTAAAAAATCAACCAACAACAAATGCTGCAGGGGCTGTGGGGAAAAAGGAACCCTTCTCCACTGTTGGTGGGAGTGTAAACTGGTGCAGCCACTGTCGAAGTCAGTGTGGAGATTCCTCAAGAAGTTAGGATTAGAGATCCCATTCAACCCAGCTATCCCTCTTCTGGGCATTTTCC
Source organism: Dasyprocta punctata (assembly GCA_004363535.1). NCBI lineage: Eukaryota > Metazoa > Chordata > Mammalia > Rodentia > Dasyproctidae > Dasyprocta > Dasyprocta punctata. Next base: position 110,226 of record RJWM01001639.1, on the reverse strand, counting down.
CAGAAGAATTGAAAACATCATACCACAGTGATATCTGTGCACCCATGTTTATAGCAACCCAATTTGTAATAGCCAAATCTTGGAAACAACACAAAGGCCCATCAATCAAGGAATGGATAAAAAAGATGTGGCATTTTTATGCAATGGAGTACTACTCAGCTATCAAGAAAGATTGCATTGAGACTTTTATAAGTAAATGGACACGACTTGAGACCATACTCATAAGTGAGATAAATCAAACCCACATGTGTAAATACCGTATTGTCTCCCTAGTGTAAGAAACTGAAAAAGTATATATGATTCAAAATCTACAATAAATACTGTGTAAGGGCAAAAAACTGCTCAAAGAGCAAAAGTAATTGGGAAAGGGAAAAGGAGGAAAGAAGGAAGGGAAAAGGAAAAAGACATAAATCTGTGTATATGTATATGTAAGATAACTAAAATGACTATACTGCTGAATGTATTAGTTGAGAAAGAATGGTTAATACTCATATGACTAGATCTATTTTACATGCCTATATCTGTTAATGTAAACAACCATGTTGAAGGTAATGATACACAATATTGCAAACATTGTCAAGTTCCTATCATCTTGTTTTATAAACCTATAATGTCAGTGTTGTGGATTTGCTATTGTCGTTTGTTAGTTCTTTCACTTTTTGTCTTTCTTATATGTGTCTTTTTCCTCTTAAATAAAAAAAAGAAATTGTCATTTTATTCTTTTGTCATGTGGAAAGACAGTAACAGGAGAGGACACCCAAGAAACAATATAATGAAGAAAAGATGTTGGAACAAAAAGAAAAAAGACTACTGCCAAGATCAAGCAGAAATAGTATTCAGGAGGGACATCCAGAAACACTGACCTTCTTTTCAAATCCTATTTGTTACCTGGAATGCAGGTGTGTCTACATTCTGATATGAAGTTAGGAAAACACAAATACTAAGGGAAAATATACATCGGCAATCTAGTCTGTAACTAGACTAGAACAGTGGAAAAATTGGCATGAAAATGTAAAACAACAATTGACAAATCTGATGGATGGTATTAAGAAACATTAGTACAATATTTAAGAAGTAACTAAACTAGAAGAAAAGGAACTGTTCATGTGCCCAAAATTATATGTACTACCAAAAAGTTAGGGAGAAATTGTTCCATTGTGTGCTAATGAGTTTGCTTTCCTGTTGCCCAATTTCATACATCAACTGAACATTAGAGACTGTGGACAAATGAATTTGGGCCTTATGTTTAAGTAAGGTCAAATTGCATGATATGAAATTTCCTCTTAAAAAGTAATTCCACCAGATAATTTAAAATCCAATTATAAAAGCAAAATATCTTTTCCTTCTCTGAGTGGCTCTCACTGACATCTTTCTTCTGCTCACTTTCTGTTTTATGCTTTGATTATGATATCAGAAATCTTTGAGAGTACCTTCCAATGATGCCAAGTATTGGCAATGCTCACAATTTTCTGCATGCATGGAACTGCCCAATTGTCTCTACTTGAAGGGGTCTGAGCATGTCTGACACAGCTCTGACCCCTCTCCAAGCACTTGGAGATATTGAGCCTGTTCCCCAAGCAACCTCAGAGAGTGCTCTTCAATTATGGCTAATTTATCTTACAGAAAACAAAGCTATCTGACCTGGAAAAGCGTGCAAAATGCTTGTTTCAATATTACAAAGTAGCTTTCTGATCACTTTACCTTCTACATCTCAGCTTGATAGAACAGATTGGTGGCTCATTTCCTCTAACAGATTAACACTAGCAAGAAACCTTTTCCTTTCCGTATACGCATTGATTTTATTTTATCAGTCAATGTAAATAGATTTCAGAAATGTTGGCAAATGAAAAATGGGGAAAAAACATGCAGAAAGAGCAGTAGAGGTGAGAGAACCTTCCCTTGCAATAACACAGAGGAGGATCCTTCAAAGACAAAGACGCAATTCAGTTTCAGTATATTTGTACTTCACGTGCTTCCTCAGACAGTGAGGGGCAAGAAAACCTACTTTCACTTCATCTACATCTGCCAGAGCCTATACATTACCATTCATCTATTTTATGTATTTGAGACAGAGCTTCTGTTTGTAGTCCAGGTCAGCCTTACACTCCCTTTTTAGCACGAGGCTGGCCTAAAACTTGAAATCCACTTGACTCAGCCTCCTGAGTGTTACTGGAATTATAGGAGTGAGCCTCCATGCCTTATTTTTTTGCCATGCCTTATTTTTAACTGACATAAAATTGTATGTATTTACGATGTCCAGTATGACTTTCTAAAATATATGAACAGCACCAAATGAACAAATTTAGCTAATTAATGTGCATTACCTCATACAATGTCTTTTCGTGGCATTCATCAACTTAAAGTGAGTTTAATTTTAAAATTCCAGCCATGCTAAAACATTGATAGTTCCTACTTATAAAATTTTTAGAGAAATAATTGTATTTCTCTTGATAAGCAAGTATAACCAGATTATTCCATTTGAAATTAAATTTATTTTATAAATCACTGTCCTGTATTCTTTTCCTGTGATTATTCCTTGAAGTCAAACCTAAATATTTCTGTATTTCCTCAAATTCTTCAAACTGAGACATGATTAAAGATGCCAGACAACTGGGCATTAAGCTTATTAACTCAGGAACTTCCTCTTAATCATCTACACATTCTTTATTCCCAGCAGAGTTCTTAGTGCCTAATAGGGCCTTCAAATGCTTATTAGATAACTAGAAATATTCCAAGATATCCTCATTCTTCTACAGTGCAGGCCACCCCCTGAAGGTCAGAAAAAGATTTACCAATGCTTGCAGAACCATTGTCCAGAGATAAGAACAGGTAGCTATGTAACTCAACATGAGGACCAAATGGATCCATATGCAACCATACATAGGATTTTAAAAAATTTAAGTGTATTGGTACAATTTAGATCTATACAATGATCACATTCATCATAGGGAATTCATATGTGTATGTGATATACCCTGATTTGTCTTTTTTTCCCTCCTATTTCCTTCTCCTTTCAACCCCTCCTCCCTCATTTACAAAGCTTTGTTTCCATTTTATCCTTCTTTTCTCATTTTTTCTTTTCTCTTCCCTCAAAGGATTTGTTGACTTCTTTTTTCCTACAGTATTTTTCTAAATGCTATTGCTGTTGAAAGCTTCATTGGAAAGCACACACAGTCAAATTTGCATTAATTCGATACCTCTGCATAACTATCCCATGAGTGCTGAATTTCATCCCAAGCACTAAATCAGTGAGTCTTTCAAGAATGGACAGGATCAGAAAACAGATAGTTTACACATCCTCTATCTGGTCTCTAGTCTAATTGTACATGTTGCTTTTCTGCATCAGAAATATTAAACTTCCACCAGACTTATCCCTGGTTAATAATCACCTTTGCAAGAATCATTTCTCTGGGAAATCTTTCATCATTTATTATCCATGCTACTCTAACTGTTTTATGCATGACAGTTTTAATTTTACATTAAACAGTCTGTTTTTTCCCATTATGCTTTATTTCTCACACTCATCTGGAAGCTGAAGAAGGCCATTTTGTTTTTCTACCACCATGACCTCAGCACTTCATACAGCAATTGAAATATGCTGGGTACTTAATTTATTAAATGATTCAATGGATGACTAATCATACAAGTATTAGATACTCAAGGATTAAGAAATAAAAATCAAAAGGGGGAAGAAAATTAATTTTTCAGTCAAATAAAGATACAGCTAAAGAGCAGCTGAAAACTTAAGAAACCTCTGATGATCAAAGTAAATCCCCCCATCCTTTTTAATGCCAGTGATGAAACTGAAGCTCAGAGACTGAAGTGACCATGCGGTTATCAGAATCAGTTAGTAGTTGATGCGCTGTGTGTGGAATTTAAACCTCTCACTCAAATGCTCTTTCCATGATGGTTTTTTTTTTTTCCCCCCTCAGGGACAAGTGTTTTTTTTTGTTTGTTTGTTTCTTTGTTTATTTTTCTGAAAAAATACCATAGACCCATTTAACTTCTTATTGACATTATTTTCCCCGAAATAAATAGGAGTTAGTCGAGAATGAAGGTCATGCTGAATTTTACTCCATTTTAAAAAGCTTATTTTTAGAAGGTATATAGAAACATTGCATCTATGTCTCTTTCATGGCAAAACAATCCAGAATATATCTCCAATGTAAATTACAAAACAAAGAACAAATAAATGTCAATCCAGAGTACACACACACACAAAATTCCTTATAATTGTGATCGTCATTACTAGTCATGCCATTGTAGAGAACAGAGGCTGGCAAATACAGACCATGTGGATGAAGATAGCCTTCAGTAATGGTCTGAACACAGAGTTTTCCTGAAAGATGATGATTCAGTGAGCACCTTGGGACAAGAAATCATTTTCTTTGAAGCAAAGGGCACCAAATGCTTTCTACTTCTCAACTCTGCCAAGAGACAGCTGGCTCTGTGTATATTTCTATTAAGAAAATGGGGCCCAAGGGTGATTATAAAAATTTTTACATGACCGAAGGCCTTCTGTTCTCAATAGAGCTGGTCACACCTTCTATATATTAACCCATGGTAACATGTCTAGCAGAATTGAATTCAAAACTCTCCATTTTGACTGCAACCCAACTACACAACATCTCAAATTTTCTCTGATTTAATTCCTAAATGAATCAGACATTTGCCTCTAATTGTGCAGAGGTAACACTTAGTAAATAAAATGAAACTCAACTGTGTTATCAATAGATGATTCCATTTAGTCTGCTATGAGATGAAATTCTAACAAGGTAGAGTACATTCACAGAGAATGGCATTAGAATCCCAAGATTAGACATCATGTTCTACATTTTTGAGTGCTGTAGAAGTACGGGTTGTATATCAAACATACAAAAAATAATATAGCAGAATTTACAGGATACTCTGATAGTATATACTTAGGTATTAGTAAAAACAAAAAATCTAAAATATTTTTCCTCTTATTTGAAAATGCGTTAAGCCTTAATTTACCCAGAAGAGCTTCGAATTTGTACACTCTATTAATTTACTTTGGAGATTTTGTCAAATTCAATGTGTAGAACCAGCACACAGTCAGTAAGATAACTGTCCTGCAAATCATATCTACAGCATTTTTATAACAAAACTATTACTTTTCTTCTGTACTTCATGTGAGCTGAAATATGTAGCCTTAACTAGCTAAATATACATTTACTGCCGTAGGACATTTTTACAACATGTTGTTTAAGTTGTCTTACTTGTGTTACTTCAGTTTAGCTATAGAAAATTACAGATAAAAAAATAAAATCATTACAAGTCCATTTTTCTGTTTCCTCTTAATTGCATACATTTTTCTGGGAAGTGCCTTCTAAAAAAGGAATAGGAACTTTTATTTTAATTAATGGATAAATACTGCCAGAATCTGTTAACTATCGGTAACATTACCTTTCAACAGAGAAAACTGCAAGTAGTATCAATGATAATTAATTTGGAATTTCTGATGGAAGTGGTAGGAAAGTTTTAGAAAAACTGAGTGTAGATATGAAATAGAACCATTTGCCTCTTACTGCTGGGCTGAGAATAGAGATGCAGAGAACTGTAAATAACAGTCCAAGACGAATGGAGACAGCAGACGTTTCTAGGAGGGCAAAAATGGTAATTGCAAACTGTAACTTATTCCATTCATTAATTTGACTAACAATCTACATTTGAATCATATTGTGTTTGCTTTTTAAATTCTAAAACCAGGGATATTTTTCAATAAGCTTCCAAACAATGTGTATCATCAATATTTTTCTATCAATGACTAGAAAACAAATTTCAGATTTATGCTTCTAACTTCTGTTATAGCTTTTGTGATTAGAGTTTTATGTGAACAAATAAGCAGGTTATGATATGCTATTGCTCTCCAGACATCAAGGAAAATGATACAAACACTAAGTCACTTAGTAAAATTTATTATATGTTTTTGTTTAGAGTCTGGAAATTTTGACGGGGTAGATGAAAGTTCTATGTAGCAATTTTTTAAAAAAATATTAGTTAGCTTTATTAAATTAAAATTAAGTGTCCAACTGCATGAGATGTACAAAAGTGATATGTTTATCTTTTTTTTTTTCTTTTTCTTTTCTTTTTTTTGGGTTTTTTTTTTTTTTTTTTTTTTTTTTTTTTTTTTTTGCGGCACTGGGAATCGAACTCACAGCTTCACGCCTGCCAGACAGGTGCTTACGCCACTGAGCCAAACTCCCAGCCTTCTTTTTCTTTTTGAGACAGGGTCTCACTATGCAGTTCAGGCTGACTTTGAGCTCACTTTGTGGCCCAGGCTGGTCTCAAATTTGCTACGATCTTCCTGCCTCAACCTCCCAAGTGCTGGGATTACAGGTGTGAGCCACCACACCCAGCCTCATTCACCTTTTAAAATGGGTTTAAATTTGAACTTCAACTCCTGGATAACATTTCTCTGTAGTTTCATTTCAGATTGGAGTGATTCATGAGGTAAGATGCCTTTCTACATAGTACAATAATTTTCAAGGAAAAATGCGATCACCAGGTTTAGGAAAGCAATGAGGCAATGGGTTCCAAAAAACACTTAAAATTTGAAAGAAATGTCATTTTTAAATGATTGCACAAACTATACTTACAACATTTAAATATTTTTTCTCACCAGATATGACTGCTGATTTTTCATTTATAAATTCCCATAATAAAAGTTCAATGAATTTTGAACAGTTAATTCAAAACAGAGTTCAATGAAATAAGTGATGAAGAGTATATCTAACAAAACATTTATCTAGTTATTCAGTTACTATTACATGAATCACAAAAAAAGCAAATTGACAACTTTTAACAAAAACTGAAAAATAATTCTAAACTGAGGGGTTCATGAAGGAAGTCTAGGGTTAGCAAACGCTTGACAAAGTCAGAACCAAATATAGTTCTATCCTTCACTAAAATTTCATTGAATCTTCTACAATTGTCAGTGGCACCACCATCATTCCAAGAAAAGACTCTTGACTCAATTATTCTCTTAAAGTAAAACAGATTAAATAATATGATTTGTCTATTCAGTTAACAGTTAGAAAATTCAGACAACTGTTTAAAATTATGTTGTGGTTTAGATAGAAGTCCTTTGTCTGATGGACAATTGGCTAATATATTTTCCCAGTTCGTGGGTTTTCCTTTCATTCTGTTGGAGATTTCCTTTGACATGCAAAAACTTTTTAGAAAGACGAGATCCCAGTTGTTCATCCTGGGAAGTGTTTCCTGTGCAATTTGATTTTTGTTCATGAACTCTCTGCCTACTCCTATGTCATCAAGATTTTTACCTACTCTGTTTTCTAGTAAGTTTAGGGTCTCTGTTTTAATATTCAGATCTTTGATCCATTATGAGTTTATTTTAGTCCATGGTCATAGACATGGATCTAGTTTTAGTTTATGGCATATAGAAAGCCAGTTTTTCTAGCACCATTTGTTAAAGAGGCTATCTTTCTTCCAATATACATGTTTGGACCCTTTGTCAAAGATGAGGTGGCTAAGTGTGTTTGTAGTTGTGTCTGTATCTTCTAATCTATTCCATTGCTCTTCAGGTCTGTTTTGATTCCAGTACCATGCTAATTTTATCACAGCAGCTTTGTAGTATAGTTTCAAGTCAGGCCCCTAAAATTCAAGGACCCAATCCAAAAACGGGTCATCTGAGATGAATACATACTTCTTATAGAAAGAAATACAAATGGCAAATAAATACATAAAAAAATGTTCAGCATCATAGGTCATTCGGGAAATGCAAATTAAAACAACACTGGATTCCATCTCACTCCACAAAGAATGGCCAAGATTAAAAAGTCAACCAACTACAAATGCTGGAGGGGCTGTGGGGAAAAAGGAACTCTTCTCCACTGTTGGTGGGAGTGTAGACTGGTGCAACCACTGTGGAAATCAGTGTGAAGATTCCTCAGGAAGCTAGGATTAGAGATCCCATTCAACCCAGGTATCCCACTTCTGGGCATTTTCCCAGAAGAACTGAAATCATCATACCACAGTGATATTTGTGCACCCATGTTTATAGCAACCCAATTTGTAATAGTCAAATCTTGGAAACAACCCAAGTGCCCATCAATCAAGGAATGGATAAAAAAGAGGTGGTATTTTTATACAATGGAGTACTACTCAGCTATCAAGAAAGATTGCATTGAGACTTTTATAAGTAAATGGACACAACTTGAGACCATACTAGTAAGTGAGATAAATCAAACCCATATGTGTAAATACCATATTGTCTCCCTAGTGTAAGAAATTGAAAAAGTATATATGATCCAAAATCTACAATAAATACTATGTAAGGGTAAAAAACTGCTCAAAGAGCAAAAGTAATTGGGAAAGGGAAAAGGAGGAAAGAAGGAAGGGAAAAGGAAAAAGACATAAATCTGTATATATTTATATGTAAGATAACTAAAATGACTGTACTGCTGAATGTATTAATCATATGATTAGATCAATTTTACATGTTTATATCTGTTAATGTAAACATGCTGAAGGTAATGATATGAAATATTACAACCATTGTCAAGTTCCTATCATCTTGTTTTGTAAACCTATAATGTTAGTGTTGTGGATTTGCTGTTGTCATTTGTTTGTCTCTTTTGCTTTTTGTCTTTCTTATATGTGTCTTTTCTCTTAAATTGAAAAATAAATAAATAAAATAAAATTATTTTGTGGTAGATAAAGTGAAAAACGATATCACTCTATGGAATACAATTATTCCATCACATATGGTTATGATAACGGTGATATTTTTTACACAAAAGTGAAATTATAAACAACCTACTAGTTACATTTAAATTAAAGATCATCACTTTCAATAGAAACAATCTAAAATGCTAAAATTGCTCGAAATCCATGATTGGCAGGTAAAACATTCCTATTATTTGTATTATGAAAATGAAAAGAAAACATTTATTAGTTCTGTTTTGGAATAAAATTTTAAAACTGCAATTAAATTATCTTTTCTAAATATTCAAGGAAGGTTTTAATGATAATATAATCAGGGCAAAGGTCTATAATTAATGATCAAGCAGTGTTTTCTACTTGTTTTTTCTTTTCTTTTTTTTTTGATATTGGGGATCAAACTCATGACCTTGATCAAGCAGTGTTTTAATGAGGCAACGTGATATAACCTGTTTAAAATCTGCTATTACAGTATAAACAGGATTGAGTAACAATTTTTTTTTTGGAATGAAACAATAGATGGCCTAAGAGAAATACACTCTTTCATTACTGCTTCAGGAAATGTATATGAATGAATTCTGACGTATATCATAAATTGCAAGATAAGTAAGAGGTCTAATAAATTTTAATCTACTTGGCACATAGTCTAACATTTGAACCTACCAAAATCATAGCACACTTATTCAAATTTTCATTCAAATTCATTTAAATTTCATGTCATTTTAAAATTACTCTGAAATATACATAATTCCTATTTAATGTCTCCTAAGTTCAAGTGTCTGCTGAGGGAACATTCAGTTACTTTAATAATCTTTAAGAACTTAAATTTTAAGGCTTTTTAAATGCATTCATTTTGATTTCTTTCACTGTCACTATATTTTTTCTCTTTACTTTAGCCAATCAAAACCAAATAAGAAATATATAAGGACAGTATTAAATTATTATCACAAAGCATTGCATTTCCACAGAACAAAGGGAATTTAAAATTCTTGATTAACTTGATTACTTTATAATGTTAGATCAGCTATTTTGGACTCTGAACTGATCTTTTTGCTGATGGTTTTCTAGAGCAATAGCAAATTATCATTAATGTCACATGTTGAAATAGAATCTCAATACCTAATAAAAATAACCACTGTTTTTCAAAGGCAGATTGTTTGGATTTATTAATCATTAGTTTCTTCTAAGGGCTTAATAAAAAAGAAAAATAAAGCAAAAATCATTCTAAGAGCTAACATCCACCTGCCCAAACAAAAAGAGACATCTGGAAACAGAATTTTGTTCAGTTTGGTTTGTGGGCTTCATCTATCCATAATCAAATCTCAGAGCCAGTATTCTTATTTATAGAGATATTCAAATGAATAATTTCCTTTGCTTCAGTTCTTAAGCAAATATACATCCTGGTTGAACAAAGAGGCCAAAAGATAAATTATTCTGACCTAGATCAGAGAGTGGCAGATCTATTTGCTGAATTGAAATTGTCAGAGCTAGGACTTAGGCTGGACTTGGAATCAGGAAACTAGTTATTTCCTCAGAAAAAGCATGGCTTTCACTCTGTTCAGGGGAAGGTATAACTGAGAGAGAAGAAAATGGAACAAAGTTGGAAGCTATCTGTAAGAGTTACTGTATACAAAGAACAGATTGCAAAACCTAATAGTAACACAATATTCAGTCACCAATTGCTGTACTGTGATTTGATTGGAATGTGGTTGGAATGTGCATTCACATTTTGCAGGCAATCAGATTATGTCTCTCACTGGATCTCAGCTAAATTACCCATGCATTCACAGGCATGAAATATTTTACTATTTTTAAAAGTAAATAATATAAAATAGTAGTAGTTACACTACCTGTCTTTTATAATTTAGAGGTGACTTGACAAAGTACTAAGAATGCAGAGATCCAAGTAGCAGTTACAGTCATGCTCTCACCACTAAAAAAATCTTGACTAAGTAAAGCATTGACTTTGTTGATCTCTCAGTTCCCTCAGTGGTCTAACAGGGTTAATGACTTTTGTGGCTTCCTTATATATTATTTTTATGACTACTTTTTAATTCTTGGAGTTTTACTAGTATTCATTCACTCAAATCCACTCTGAATTTTCCAACTGAAATATCTGCCATGCCTAATAACAAAAGAGAAGAAACTTTACTGCTGGGAGGTTGGGCAATATATCTCACTGTGCTTAGGAAGTCTATCACTTTATCACAAAATTTATATGTTTTCATATTCCACTGATATAATATCTCTGTGCAATACAAATTCAGTAACACACTAAATCAATAAGACAATTTACAGGATTTAAGCATTCAGGTTTCCCTGGACTCCAAGAGTTTCAAAAGAGAAAAGCACCAAATATGAAAAGTGAGGACCTAGATCTATGAATCACTTAGAAGAAAGGATTCCCTTGATGCCTATCATCAAGCTATATTTTTTGAGGATCGATTTAATACCTTTCCCAAGAGTACCTGTGATTGAAAAGAAGTATATTTCAATTGCCAAGCACAGGGATTCTAGAGTCAGTGTTTGGGTTCAAATCCTATTTTTAACATTTATGGTTGGCAGGTTTTGAGTGATTCATTAATATCTCTGTCACAGTTCCCTCATCTTTAAAATGTGGATACTAATAGTTTTCACTTAGATAATGAGTTTATTATATGTGAGTTAATATATAGAGAATTCCTTGTAATAGTGTCTGCAACATAGAAAACACTACAAACTGTAAGCTTTAGTAAACCTTTTCTCCTTTAACTTTGGATGTCAGGTATTTTGCCTCAGCAATGAGAAAACTAATTAAGAAACATGGGTATAAAAATTCTAAAAGGCACACATCATATAAAATTCTAAAAGAGGGGAAATAATAAAAAGATAATACTTTAATCATCAATAATTCATCTATTATTAATATTTTGGTGGATTTTCTTTAAACTGTTCCATGCATTTTTTAATTTTTAATTTTGTGTATGTTTTAGTGTCTAGCTTTTCTCTCATGATAAACATTTTATAAGAAACTACAGCTGGGACTATAACTCAGCAGTGCAGCATCTGCCTGGCAAGTGTGAGGTCCTGAGTTTGATTCTCAGTACCCCCTCCAAAAAAGAAAGAAACTACATAAATGTAGCATATTTTATACTTAGCATATTTAAATGAAATGCTTTATGTTGCAATAAATGTGAAGTTTATATAAATATTATTTAACTATTTGAATAGCTATATCATAATATCACTGCTCACTGCCAGATACTATTTGAACTTAATATTTTCTTGCATTTAAATAATTCTTTTTAAAATTTACTTTTTATTAGTATATGCTTGCAAAACCTAATTATGTTCATTTTGGTAAGCTGGTGCATATACATATTGCAGTAATTCTTTTTACTTCCTGTTCTTCTCCTTCTCTTCCATCTCCCTCCCATTCTCAGATCTCTTTCCCATCTCTGCAAAGTATGAAGCCTTCTTCCCTGTTCCCTATCATCAATCTTTGAATTATTTAAATTTTGAATTTCTCACATGAAAGAAGCCATGCAACATTTAAGGACATGTGTCTGATTTATTTCACTTACCATTATGCCTAAAGTTAAGTAGTATGTCATTGGGTATAAATATTTTTGAAAAGCATCTGAACATATAGTTCCTCATTTCATCTCAGATTATTTTCTTTTTTTTGGCACCAAGGATCGAACTCACAACCTCGCACCTGCCAGACAGGCGCTTAAGCCACAGAGTCAAACTCCCGGCCCTAGTTTTTTGAGGCAGGGTTGCACTACGTAGCTCAGGTCAGCCTTGTGCTTGCGTTGTAGCCCAAACTGGCCTCGAATTCACAACGCTCCTCCTACCTCAGCCTCCCGATCAAATTATTTTCATACACTCATTTGCTAGAAACCCTAGAATGTGGTTTCTGAATCAGATGATACGGATATGTGTATGCCTCTCTGTATGCATGGCCCTGTTGCTTTCACATCAAGGCTATGTGAGTATTCATATCCTCCCTCAACCGTATCAACATTGTCTTCAAAGTTCTTTTTCAAAATGACCTATGTGAAATGGGAAGTTTTTCTCCTCACCTTCTTGTCAGACTCTCCAGGAGCTGTTATAGTCTCAGTTACATATTTGGAGTGACAGACTAGTTAGCCTCTGGAATTTTCAAATTTTCCACTGAAATAAAAAAATGCTGATGTGAAAATTACAATATCTCATTCAGTTGCTTTGAGCATTGAGTAATAATTAATGCATATAAAATACTGAGGCCAGAACCTATATACTCATTAACATTGGTGATACAGAGATTCTTCAATCCTATCTCTCTCATTATCTTAATTTGTATTAGGTATTTAAATCATGCAACAGACAACTTTCACTTCAGGTATTTCCTTGTAGTACATTTAAAGACATATTAGTAAATACACTTTGATAATTCTATATTAGTAAATACAGTAAATCATACACCTTTTGTCCAAGGACATTGGAAGATTTGCTAAATAATTTCCTATTTGTTTTTGGTCCAGAGAAATCATAAAATTATTATTTACACTGTGAGGACAATGCTCTTTGCTATAAATATAACTCTGTTCAAATGAATCAGCATACTAATGGGAATTTTGGCTCAAGGCTAGAGGAAATACTCTGATGTAATCCTGTGTGGACACTGGCAACAGCAATCTAACCGATTCCTTTGTCTTATCCAGAGATGAAACTGATCACTTACACAGTAGGAACACTTCATGTTGGTTATGCCTAAAGAAAATATTACAGCGTCCATCACTAAAAACAGAGCAAAAATCATTAAGAGTGATACTGAGGCTCTAAACAATAGCAAATGACAGAATTTTCCTTAATCATATGAAAATGAGTGAACATTTAATCTCAGTATATTCCAAATTTTTAGAAACTGCAACTCCTCGATTTATATATTGCTGTTTTTCCATTTATATGTTGTATTCTCTTCCCTTCATTCTGTTTCCAACCCTACTCATGCATGTACTAATTTATTCTCCACACTGCTTGCAGATCACTCTTTTGATAAAAATGAAACCCAGCAAATATTATTTCTCTATTTAAAATGTATTGACTTTAAGATAAACAGAATCTAAGTCTATTGGTCTGATAAAATCTAGTGCAAGGTACCTGACAGTTTAGTGTGCACCAGAAGTACCTGAAAGGCTAATTTTATCACAGTTTCTGAGGCAGTGGGGAGTAGCCTGGAGTTTGGGCTTTTAATCAGTTTCCAGGTGGTGCTGATGCTGCTGGCCCAGTGAACACACTTTGAGAATCAGTGATCTAGCAATACATGCCTACCCACTGTGCCTCACTGCTCAATATGATGTACTTCCCAAAATCTATTATGTTCTTTCTTGCATTTATGATTCTGCTGATGCTAATTTCTCTATTTAACATGTTTGTCTTCTCTGCCCACAGTTAAACAATTTTCACCTTATGTGCCCTTATAATAGCATGCGTTTTTTCTCTCCCATTGTGCCTTTATCACATTGTGCTATAATTACTGCATTAATTACACTGTATGGTGAAGTCCTAGCAAGCTGTTTGTTTTTTGTCTTTGGGCACTCAGTGCCTAGCAACACACTTAACACATGGTATACAAAGGCATTCAGATGTTTTTAAACTGACTGCTAGTAACTTTTTATCAGGTGTGCAATAACTCTAGTATCTCAACAATTTGGCCATGGTGATCATTTTTATGCCACTTCCCTTGAATGTTTAGTGGTAAATTCTGAAATAAAAGACCCATGTTCTTGTCTCAGATGGAAATGAGTTTGCGTCTCACTCTTGACATCTTGAAGAGAAAGGTGTTGAAGAAGAATATAACCTGTAGCCCCAGGAAAGCCAGAGAAAAGGTGCACAGAGGGATTCAGTTTAGGATACAGAAAGGTCTGTATGAGACTCCTAGGCAAATACTTTTATGTTCTAATCTACTTGGATGGTATGTGTGCAAGTTTAAATTTTTAATGCCACATCGCTTTCATTTATTCTTATTCTGCTTAGTATTGGACAGAAGATTCAAAGATTAGGATTCTTGTTAAGCATATCAAGACATTATTATATTTTAACTCAAGGGAAGGTCTGCAAAACAGCAGCTAGCTATAAATACACATGTCAAAGTCTACCACATAGCTGGTTCATATTGCTGTCATCAACCAAATAAAATACTTCTACTCTAATTACTTTCACAAAGAAAATCTAATTCCTGAAATGTAATGGATTTTTCACACTTCTAATGCTAAGAACTTTTTATTAAAATATCGTTCTACTGTTATATTGATTTAGTTTATACCCAAAAGCTCTTAAAGGGGAATAGTTAAGAATTAAACCTTTTAGTACAGTTAGAATTCCATGATGACCAAATTACGACCAGAGAATTGTCACATTGAAATGTTACAAGCAAAGTTAAACCTCCCAAATTTAAGAAGGATCATAGCTGTAAGAATCAATTTTTAGAAAACTATTCATGCGGCTGTCAGTATTTCCTACATTGAGCCCACAGATGACGCAATTAAACAGAGCTGCTTTAATATTTATTATGTGTTATAGATAATTCAAACTACATGATGAACATTTTTTCATTGATTCCATTGACTGTAATGTACTCTTGTTTTAATCCTAGAACCATGTATCAATACCTAGTTGAAAACAGGCACTCAGTGAATAGTAGTTGAATTAAAAATAAAGCTGTTTGTCACTTTTTACAACAATATTTTATTGATTTATTATTTATTACTATTATTTATTATAATTATTTTTAGATAGGTTCTTCCTATGTAATTCAGGCTGGCCTTGAACTCAGGATATAGCCCAGAATGACTTTGAACTCACAGCAATCCTCCTGCCTTAGACTCTCGGTTACAGTCATATTTTTATGGTAGAAATACTCAGCTACTTCTGATTCGCTATCTTTGCATAGCTCCATATAATAGGAATTTACATGAATTTGAACAAAACTCAACTATCTTTGAATTAAATATACATAACTGCCATAAGATAATTTCTAATTTGCTTCCAGTTACTGTGCTCTTTTTTGGGGTACACTCCAAGAAATCATATGTCAACAAATTACAAACGCTAATGTCCAAGTAGTTTCTGTCTTAGCTTATCCCCACCTTTGAGGTAAACTCCGAAAGTCTTTCAGTAGTTTTAGCCAGGGTCAGTGACCTGGTTAGTCCTTCAATTTTTCTGTATTCTGTTCAGGAGCAAGCCACCAGGTCCAGATCATAGGTAAGGGCAGCAGATTGTACAGGTTGCGTGAGCACCAAGATTCAGGGATTATCGACTAACCAAATTGCCTACTAAATTCTTACATCTTGTGTCTGACTCCTACCAATTGCTACTTTAAGTTAACATTTATCTCACTAACTTCTGGAGTTTATATACGTACAGTACAATTTTACTTTTCAAAATGCTTATATATAAGTACAACATTCCAAAAGTACCCTTTCAAAAAGACACTCCAAATTCACAATATAGTGTAATAAAAAGATGTCAGATTAAAGTACGTATTTTAAGAATACGCTCTTATATTAAAAATTGCAGGCTGTAGAGGTTTAGACCTTTCAAGTTTTAAGAGTTCAAAATCAAAATATTTTAAGATCTGTGTAGAAAGTTCTGGATTTGCATCTCTCGAATGGCCAGGGATGCCTGAACATTTTTTCATATATTTATTTGCTGTTTCTACTTCTCTGTTTGAGAAATGTCTATTCATTTCAGATCCCTACTTTTAAATTGGATCTTTAAATTAGGGGGGAGGTCAATATTTTTGAGTTTATGATATATTTTATATATTAGTCCTTTGTCTGAGGAACAGCTGCCTAAGATTTTTTTTCCATTCTGTGGGTTGTCTCTTCACTCTGTTGATGATTTCTTTTGCTGTGGAAAAGCTTTTTAATAAAATGAGATCCCAGTTGTTGATTCTTTGTAGTATTTATCTTGCAATAAAAGTTTTGTTCATAAAGTCTTTGCCTACACCCATGCCTTCAAGTGTTCTACCTATTCTTTCTTCAGGCAGATTTAGTGTTTCTATTTTAGTACTTAGGGTTTTGATTCATTTTGATTTTAATTTAGTAAATGGCGAGAGAAATAGGTCTAGTTTTAGTCTTCAGCATGTGGAAGGCAGTTTTCCCAGCACTATTTATTAAAGAGGCTATCTTTCTTCCAGTGAAGATGTTTGGCTCCTTTATTGAAGATAAGGTGGCTGAATGTGTTTGGATTGTTTTTGCATCTACCAATGTGACACATTTACCCTTGAATTTTTTTTTTGCCAGTACCATTCTATTTTTTTTATCATAGTAGAAGAGCTTTATAAATATTGCCAAGCTATTCAAGAACTATTAAATTAATTAATTTTACTGGTACATTTTAAATATACATAATGATCACATTCATGTAAGGAATTTGTATCTATACATGATATATCTTAGTTTTTCTTTTTTCTCATTCTCCTACCCTCTCTTCAACCCCTCTTATCCTCCCTATTTACAAAAGCTTTGGTTCCATTTTTCCCTTCATTTCTTGTTATTTTCTTATTTTCTTTTCCTTCCTTTCCCCCACCTCTCTCCCTAGATTCCCTTCCCATTTGAGCATTTTCCTTCTTTTTCATAATATATATCTATATTCTGGTTCTTAATTATATTTTTGGTTTCCCATACCAGAGAAGCAATGCAATATTTACACGTGTGTGTTCAATTTATTTCACTTGAGAGTATATTCTCAAGGTACATCCATTTATCTAGAAATTCTCAAATTTATTCTTTTTTATGGCTGAGTAGTACTGTATTGCATAAAAAAGACTCATCTTCTTTATCCATTCATTGGTTGATGGGTAATTGGACTGTTTCCAAGATTTAGCTATTACAAACCATCCTGCTATAAACATGGGTGCCTGTATATTGAAGTAGTATGATACTTTTAATTCTTTGGAAATATACCAAGAAGCAGTATAGCTATGTCAAATGGAATCTCTTGTTTTAGTTTTCTGAGGACTCTCCACACTGTTTTCCACAGTGGTTGCACCAGTCTACACTCCCACCAACAGTGGAGAAGGGTTCCCTTTTTCCCCAAAGCCCTGCCAGCATCTGTTTTTGGTTAATTTCCTGATCATTGCCATTCTTTCTGGAATGAAGTGGAATAGAGAAAACAATTCTAAAATTTACTTGGAACCAGAAAAGACCTCAAATACCAAACACAATTCTGGGTAACAAAGGCAAGGCAGGAGGCATTGCAATGTCTGATTTTAAATCACACACCACAGTTTGTTGTATATTTTATATATTAGTCCTTTGTCTGAGGAACAGCTGACAAAGTTTTTTTTTTTTTTCCATTCTGTGGGTTGTCTCTTCACTCTGTTGATGATTTCTTTTGCTGTGGAAAAGCTTTTTAATAAGATGAGATCCCAGTTGTTGATTGTTTATAATATTTACTAGTATTCATTCACTCAAATCCACTCTATGAATTTTCTAATCGAAATATCTGCCAAGTCTAATAACAAAAGAGAAGAAACTTTACTGTTGGGAGGTTGGCAATATATCTCACTGTGCTTAGGAAGTCTATCACTTCTACTTTTCCCCCATTTTTGGTGCTGGGAATTGAACCCAAGGTCTCATGCACATTAGGGAAGCACTGTACTATATGACTGACCACTACAGTTCTTCTACATTTAATCCTAAATTTTGCTTTTCACTTTTCAGTCTTCAAAGCTGGTATTTGAAAAAAAGAATGAAAAGCTTGTGGTGATCTGAGCATTAATTGCAATTTAAAGATAGATCACCTCTTGAAAAGCAATACTCTGCAGAAGAAAATAACCTCACAGCAGAATTTAAAAATTACAGGTTTTAATCTAGTGAGCATTGATAAATTATTGCATATTAAAGGACTTAGGGGAGGAGATCCTATTATAAGCTTGAAATTATTTCACGCCGAAGTGCCTTACATTGTTGATGACATCGAAGTATCCTAAGCATGCACGGTATTTTCTTATGTAATACCAATTTGAAAAGTTAAAGTGTGGCTAGTCCTTAAATAAATGGTTCAAGCAGTAGCAGATGGATCACTTTTCTCCAAAAAGTATTTCAATTTTGAGATTACTAAAAAAAAAGTGGAGGGATATTCCTATATAGTTATTAAAAATTAAAAACCAATGCAAATGCTACAATTAAGTCTCTGGGAAAGCTTACATATACACATGTATATGTTTTACATATATATTTCATGTTTTTAAAAAATTTATTAAGGTGTTTAAACACATATTAAAGCTACATGTCCATGAGTATATCACTTGATGCGTTTGGAGATAAATATTCAACTGCAAAACCATCATCATAATGTATGCCAAAAACGTATTCACCACCTCCAGAAATTTTTTCTTGCTCTCTTATTTACAAGATATCACTTGTATGATGTATCAAAAATAGTCAAAGTTATAAAAAACAGAGAATGTAATGGTAGTTGGCAGGGGATAGGGATAGGGTATTAGACAAAGAACACAAATTTTCTGTGATTTAAAAATGAGTAAATCCCAGACAGTTATTGTACAGCATAGTGCCTATAGGTGGCAATACCGTATTATGGACTTAGAAAATTCACTAACTGGGAAGATCTTAGATGTTCTTTTTACAAAAACTAATAATGTATATTTCAGTGGTGCCTTGAGAATTAAATGCTAAAGGGCTACTTTGGAGATGGGTTCAAGAGACTGGAGGCATAGGCTGACAAATGGGGCTGATAAACATATTGTAAAATGAAGAGACAAAAAGAGACTAGTCCTTTGTCTGAGGAACAGTTGACAAAGTTTTTTTTTCCATTCTGTGGGTTGTCTCTTCACTCTGTTGATGATTTCTTTTGCTGTGGAAAAGCTTTTTAATAAGATGAGATCCCAGTTGTTGATTGTTTATAACAATCACAATGTCACATGAAAACTGTTTCCTATAAGAGAACCAGGCTAGGGAAAGTCTGCATCTTGCAGTTCATTATTTTTTTTATTAGTACATATTTATAGCTGATAACGTTTACACTCCTTGTGTGGAGTTGGAACACGTACATTATACGTCTTAATTCCTTTTTTCAATCCCCTTTCCATTCAAGGTTCTCCCTTCTCTCCATTTACTAATCCTATAAGAAAGAGCTATCTCCCTACTTCCTATTAGTCATCTTTTATTTTGCTTTTTATTTAAAATTTGGGTTTCTTATGTAAGAGAAACCACAAGACATTTAAGCTTGTGTGTCCAGTTTATTTCATTTAACATTATGGTCTCAAGGTGCAGGGTGTGAATATCTGTTAATAATATGAGTTGTCACTGTTAGTGAGCTGGTATAGTATATCATATTTAAGATGGACTCTGACACTAATAGCATCTTCTCTCTTCTTTCAAGCAAAAGAAAGTGTGACTACAATTCAGTCCTGAAAGAAAAGTGCCCCCATGATCCCTTTGTTTCTAAAAACGTTCTTTTCCAGTTCACTTGATTAAAAGAAATGAAAACAGACCATGTAATTTAACATGTTCTGATATTGATTTAGCAACAATACAAATTCAGTTCAGTCTTGTAGGTAGATGCTTAGGAATCTTGCCTCACTTGAACAACACCTTTAATGACTTTTTAAAAAATGACTTTTTATTATACTAGAGGATTTGTATATGGGCTGTCATTCTTTGTAATATAATTTTCTTACTGTTTATTTAAGAATCCATATACCGAGTGAGGCTTGTGAAACTAAGCTATGTAGCAATCTAATTACTTCCAAGATCTGGTACATAGCCGCTTACTGCAAATGAGTTCTGTCTAAACATTTTCAGGGAGAAATTTGTTATTCAAAACAAGAAAATCTTCAAGGTAGGAGCTTTGATGACCATTAATTCTCTGAAGAATTCCAAGGGATTTCTTTGCAATAAATTGGAACCCCAGAGGAAACATTTAAATGTAACTACTGTCAGCCAGGAATGTAACTAGGATATTTTATACTCTTTCTTAAACAATAAAATTAACAGACAATTAACATCTAATACAGTTAGAAAGACTCCTTAGGTCGAGGAAGTCATTTCACTATAAACCTTGAAAGAAAGGCAAGATTTTGTATCAGTGTGAAATTTGTTTTCAACTTATTCGTAAATAGTATAGACCATACTAAATTCCATTTCTATAATATCCAATGCTTTTGATTTTTCAACCACCTAGTTAACATTATTGGTGTATTGCAAGCAATACTAATTATCTCTATTTTTAAATGAATCAATATTTTGTGACAAAAGCTGGGGAACTTAAAAATAGCAGAACAACAAGGAGTGGCTCTGATGAAGAAAAAGCTAATGCATATTGCACAAGGTAAAAAATATTATATATAGGCCCCACAGTTCAAATTTAAGGAACATTCTTTTGCTAAGTCTAAAGAATAGAAATTTACAGGACATATTCCTAACTCTCTGGGGTTAATGTATAAAGAAAAAATATGCTTCATGTGGGGGCTTATTGGTAGTGAGTACTCAGTGCAAATTTGATTGAAACAGAGATATAAACCATAAGGGGAGCGAAAAAAGGCAGAGAAAACTAGGTGACACTTTTCAAAGTAAGCAAAATGCTAACAGGCAGAGATTGGGTAGAAAATCACTTTTACATAGATAGCATGCTAAATGAAAAAAATACCCCGCACGAAGGCACCAAAACAGGAAAGTTTCAGGAATTTTGAAAACGTCTGTTCCAAAGTTAATTGAGGTAAATAAGATAATTATCTTGGGATGGGACCCATCATAATAATCATTATTAATTGATTTCACATTTTATCTAACACGACACTGTATTTGGCATACAATACCTTACTGAAGTCTCACCAGAACCCATGAAATATGCCATACTGCCCCTATGTTATAAATGAGAAGGTTGAGGAGAGGTTATACAACTTGCTAAGGCCTGAAAGATGGTCAGAATTCAACCCAGTTGGGTTGACTCACAGCCTTCTACCACCAGGCAGAGCATGAAGAGCAGGAACCAAATGGGAGTTGAAGCCAGTGTTTGGGCAGCTCTGCAGTTTGTGCCAGGGACTCAAAGTAAACAACATTAAGAGGTACATCTTCAGTGAGATTAGAAAGGTCTGGAATTAGCTAGTATTCATGTCCAAGACAGATGAAAAGCAAAAGAAGCTAGAGGCCACTGTCACTCGCCGAAGGATAGGAGAAGATCTAATGCCAAGGCCCATGGCAGCCTGCTTAAGGAGGAGGAGATGGAGTTAACAGACACAGAACACTATTCATATAGATGGTTTTGATTTTCCTCCTTCACAGTATATACCCTTTAGTGGGTTGTGCTTTGTAAAACAGAAATGTATAAACATTAAGTATCCACTTTATATGTACAGATTGGCTTTATTTTAAAAGTCTAGACTCAAATGAATTAAATAACTTAGTGAAATACACAAACAATAGAGATGTTTTCAAACTTGGGTCTGAAGTCCAGACTTCTTTCCAATATGCCAGTGTCTATCAAAGTGAATAGACACAGTTTTTACTAGAAGATACTGGGCTAGAAGGCAGTAAAAAGGGGAGGTAGGAAATCATTCCAGTTCCTTATGTCAGTTTATAGATCATGGCTGCTTTTTAACATTTTCAAGCTATTTCCAAGAATTCTTTAACAGTGCTTTTGAAGTATAACAATAATAGAAAAAGCTAATTTCTACTCCTAGTTATACAACAGGATTATTATAGATGAACTCAAAACAATTTTATTTTTATAATCCATTTTTTAAAAAAGGGTCCTTTAAATGCAGGCAAACTTCTGTGATTCAAATGAGCATGATGTTATGTTAACAGTTTGTTAAGATACTTAAAATTATTTCAAGGAGAATAATCTAATGAAAACATTAACTCTTTAAGGAGTCATTTAACATGCTAAACAGAAAATATGAGTAATAACAGAAAAAGTAGGTTTTTATATACTACAGTAATACATCAATTGAAAACACATATTCTGAGAAATGTGTGAGGTGATTTTATCATGGCAGAAACATCACAGAACATACTTACACACATCTGGAGTGGTATAGTCTATTACATACTTTGGTTATATGGTACATACTGTCATGTGTGTGTGGTCTGTTCAACCAACATGTCATTAATTAGTACATGATTATATTAACAAGCTCCAAAACTGTGATACTTCATATGGGAAATAAAAATGTGTGCTGATGGAATTATTCCAGTACTGAGTTACTTGGTATTCAATATTTTAAATAAATCTATAATTTTATTTTTCAAATCAATGTACACTTAATACATTTCATTAAACCAAGAAATGAACATTAAATAGCTTTAGGCTATACAGATATTCAAAATTCCCTTATTTTATTTTTCTCTGCAATATTCCTGTTAACCAAAGTATCTTTCTTCAAAAAGTATGCTACTTCTATTGTGCATGAGTTTCACTAGATCCCAAAGACATTAGACATTAAATTTATGTTTCATATCTAGATCTGTTTTCTTTATTTGTAATTACACCCATATGCTTTGGTACTATGTGGGCCATTCTTCATTTTCTGCAGTTCCTCAAGAATTAGCTAAGCACTGGAGAGAGAATATTCACAGTATTTTCCTCAATTTTTATATCTCTTTTTGATATTTTAGATATCCAGGATTCAGTCTCCATTAGAACCAAATCAAATTAAAACCAAAAAGCATTGCTATATGTAAAAATTTTATTTAGTGTTTATATTCCTTAATGTGTCTTCTGAAAGATATCTTTATCAAAAATGGCTGTCCACCAAACCTTAAAACTCATGGCTACATTTAATTAGAGATTTTTTTTTTTTGAGGCAGGGTCTCGCTGTGTAGCTCAATTTGACTTTGTACTCACTGTGTAACCTAGGCTGGCCTGAAACTCATGATTTTCCTGCCTTAGCCTCTGAAGTGCTGGGATTAACAAGTGGGTACCACCATCTCTGGTCAATTAGGGAATTTTAAAGCCAAATACTAGTCAGAGAATTGTAAAGCTAAGAATAGTACAAATTTTCCCACATTATCAAAATCTCATCAGTATTTTTCTGTTAATAATCTCCCAGCTTTAAATTATCTGTTTTGAAAAGTAAAATGTATTTTAAGGACTTCTAAAGACCACTAAAATCAAGTTCATAGTTACTTCAGAGCCATATCCCAAAAACTCTACTCACTGGTCTTGTGGTTAATATTTTCAGCATTTATTTTAGATTCCAAAAGAGTTATTTTAACTATAATTTCATCATTCTATTTCAAAACATGGTGCATGACGGCCTCTCTGAAAGGCCTTACAGAATATATTAAGGGTCAATGTTTAACTACAAACCCAAGTTCTGTCGAGTGTGAGTAAGTTTACACTTTGGAGACGCCCAAGCTGGAGACTCCTTATTGGTAAAAGAAGGCATAGGAATTCTCTAAATGGTCATGGAATTGGTGATTGACTTAATCAGAATATGTTTGGAAAAGAAATTGTATCAGAAGGTAGATTATGTGTGCTATGATATCAATTTACAAAGTTCATCTTAAAATTTGAAAACTTTCCTAAGTAACATACCACATGGATGAACATATTTTCCCAAACATTAATAATAAATGAGCATCATTTTATAGTGAAGCAGTGTAAATTTGCTCTTCCAAATGCCACGAGTTTTTGTGTCTTGAAAACTCATCTAGAAGAGCAATCTAACGCCTACTTGACTCGTGCTCTGAGATGGTAATGACATAGTTGTAAATAACTCAAGCATCTGAACATTTAATTTCAAAAAATGGTTCTGAGCAATTAAAATCCACCAACGTAATCATTCCATAATTTTTAACTACTAGTGACTCAAATGAGTAAAATATCTAAATCCTGAAACCGCACCCCAGAATGTCATCACAAAAATAACCCCTAAAATTCAAGTGCTTTAAAGGTGTGCCATGTCAACCATTACATAAGCATTACTGCTGAGCGTATCTTTAGAAAGACACTAACTCCCATATCACTACTTGCTATTCTAATCTAATCAGCCCTTTACCAAAGGGCACGCATAACAGCTTCCAATTCAAAATACTCACGAGGCATGAGGACAAAACGTTACTGTTCTAGTACAAGTTTTCAAGTTGTGAGGACTAAGGAGAATACACGCATCAGGAGAAGATAAAAAAAAATTAATAGTAAAAGTAATTTAAAAATTGGAAGACAAGCAGTATGAAAAAGGCTCATTAATAGTATCAAACAAGTGGAAAGTTTAAAGAGAAAATGAAAGCAAACTACAACCACCTTAATCTAAAATGAAACTTTAAGAAGAACAGAAACACACACCGACTATTATAAACAAATGATTAATGTTCAGAATTGAACGTGATCACTAACAAGCCTAACAGTATTAGCCCACTTTTTAAAAGGTTCAGGAAGAAAATGAAAGTAGTCTAAAAATATTTTAAGTATTTTTTCTTGGTAGTAGGGTGTAATTAATTTTAAAATCTTTCTATGCATGTATTTTATGAACATATTATTTTATGATCATAAAATTAAATTTTAAATAAATGCTCAAGTATTAAGAAGAAAATCAAGGCTGAGGATTTAGCTCAGCAGTTCAAGCACTTGCGTGGTAAGGATCAGGTTGCAAGTTTGATTCCCAGCACCAAAAAACAAAACAACAACAACAAAAAAATCAATACCAAAATATTACTATTGCTTCTTAAAATTTTATTATATTTTTAAATTATTTTTTATTGTTTTGGTTTTTTGAAGCAGGATCTCACTATGTAGTTTAAGTTGGCCTTCAACTTACTATGTAGTCCAGGCTGGCCTCAAACATGCAGCAATCCTCCTGCCTCAGCCTCACAGGTACTGGGATTACAGATATGTGCCACCATGTGTGACTATATTATTGCTTGTTAAACTGTTTATCATTGGTCATAGCCTAGATGTTCTAGCCATTCTAGATTTTCATAAAAGCAAAAAGCACAAGCAGGAGGAAATAAAAGATTACATCTTTCATTTAACAACGTTTGTTTTTGTATTTGAGGTTATTAAGGTATCTTACTGAGTTAAAGCAGAGCTCTCAAACACCTACGGTTCATTTTCCATTTTAATTAGTCTTAAAACTACTTATAAACAAAGGAAGTTAATTTTTGTGTCTACTTTTTATGTCATCCAACTCAAATTTGTGTTTTAAAAGATATTTAACATTTTGGAAGCTCTGTTTTTAATATTTTGATAGTCTTAAAACTTCAGTTATTACATTTTGAGCTTGACATGGATTTGGTCACTTCACACTGGTGAGAGTCTAATTATTTTTCAGCATCTCATTCTGCTTCATATTATGCTCAGGTTTTATGGATAATTTTTATTGGCTGTATGTCAGCAGCAAACACCATTTAAATCAACTACATTTTTACTTCAAGGTATCAAATAACAATGAAAGGTAATGAAGATGAACAATTATGAAAACTTGGATAATATTTCTAGGAAAACTGGGAATGACTAAATTCAAACTACACATGAAAGTCTAAGGATTTGGCTGGAGAATAAGGAGCTTGAATCTATTAGGGGGACCGTTTTTGCATTCTTAAGAAAATTGCGGCCAACACCAGCTTTATTCTGAAAGAACATGATGAATGTAGGAAATTAAAGGTTTTTTTTTCCCCCTACAGCAATCAAAAGAGACAAAAGAACAGCATACTGCAAGTCTGGAACTTCCAGTCTATGCTTTAAGACACTGCCTATAAGTGTTAATTGCTTGAAATATTATTTTTAAAAATAATTCACATTTTCAACCCATGTCCAGTAGTCATCTATTGGTATTCTTAATTTGTCCAAGACCTTGTTGAACTTGGTGTCTTCTTTTCAAATCTATATCTATACCCTATAAGAATACGTACCCATGTCTTATGGAAGTCCTGAGAAATTTTTCCAGGACAGAAGTATTTATAAGAAAACCATCACAGAGTGAGGACCAATATCCTTCACTGCTTCACAGTCCAAAGCCATGCTTCCAAGCAGAAGTACTGTACTGGACCTCTCAGCCTGTGTAATCTAGTTGCTACCCCCCATGTCCTTACCTGTAGTTTGGTTTTGATGTTACAGTTTCTTTTACGAGTGCATTGAAAGTATACATCTGAAGCAACTTCCTGAGGTAGTGACTGATGCTATGGGTTTCAAACTGTGCTTTGGGTTCCTTAGTTACTTCTTGGGTTCTGCAAATAATGAAGGTCCCAGCCACAGTCAGAAATGTTTCTTGCTTTTATAGTATCAGCTGTGATAACTGTAACTGCAAAAGAACAGTATTTACTGAACGATTTGTACTCCAGCTTCCACATCAAGCCCTCCATGGACCCATATTTGATCCTTACTACAGTCATAAAGAAAGCAGGACTTTACTATAATAAAGTTAAGAAAACTGAGACACAGGAACATTATTTTTCCAAGGGGCAGAGATAGAGACAGAGAATGAGAATTCAGGCAATAGGCCTCCAGAGCCTATATTCTTTATTTTGGCACACGGCAATTTCTACTTCCCCAACAACCCCAGTGTAGATGGGTCTAGAATGGTTTCATTCTCCTGCAACAGTCTTCTATTTCTCTTTGTTTTCCAAAAATTTGTTAAGTCTATCCTTTCTCTCAAGCTAACAGTATAAATGCAGTAATTATAGTGCCATTCCTCTTTGCTCTCTGTGATATTCTCCAGGGTGTTTAGCAATGCCTTACAAGAATTTGCTATAAGTCTAGGATATTCTTGATGAATGACCATGCAGATCTAAAATATGATCTTTATCTGTTAACTGCCAGAAACAATATTTGAAGTGGTACAGTTCAGTGTCTCACTGAAAATTCAGGAGTGTGATATTCTTAAGAAAGTCCCTTGAGCTTTTAAAACTCAGTTGCCTCACCTGATTCCCATGGGGTGCATGTCTTGTGAAAGCTAGCTAGCTGTCCTACACATAGTATAATAGATAGTTGAGAAAGGATTACAATTACTTAGATACTCAAAGCCACCTTGGATTTAAACTAGAGCAATGTTTTTCAAATTGTATTATCTGGTATGAATTTAAAAATGCCAAGAAGCACTTAATCCAGAAGAAGCATGAGAAGGAATGAAGAGTATGGGGATTAAACTGACTATTTTAGAGTTCTGGAGGCTGCTCCCATCCCTGAGGCCAGAGAAGTCTCAGCAACTTCAAACAGAAGAACTCAATTTGATTTTACTTTGGAAATAAAACAGACAAAATGCAGTCTGGAAGATAGTTGCCACAACGTTGTTTAATCTCACTCAGGAAACTAGAGTACTTCCAGTCAATAGAACTTTTCTGTACTAAAACTGAGAAGAACTATAGGGGTGCAAAGTATGTGTCGATTGATGGGTCACACTGTCCTTTAGAGAAAACAAGTAGGAAAGAATGCTTAGCTCTAGAGGGTGTGTTCAGTTACCCTGGATCCTCCCTGCCATTCTGAGACGTCAATATTCACTTTTTACA
The DNA here is from genome assembly GCA_004363535.1 of Dasyprocta punctata. Classification (NCBI taxonomy): domain Eukaryota; kingdom Metazoa; phylum Chordata; class Mammalia; order Rodentia; family Dasyproctidae; genus Dasyprocta; species Dasyprocta punctata. The sequence goes on along the minus strand of RJWM01001639.1, from coordinate 82,084 downwards.
ATCTACTGCTACATTCACAGTGAAAAATCGATACTTAGGACCCCAGTAGAGAGCAGCTGCTTCTCTTTATTGCACATATTTTTCAGTGCTCCAGTCCTCAGATCTGTCCAAGTCTCCATTTCTGGGAATTCCCTATTTTATCCTCAGGTATATATGAATGTCTTTTCATCTTCTAATTATCAGAACCTAAGAGACACACAATCCATCAAGGACTACTTAGAGACCCTCACTGTGACCTAAGATAAGGCTCACCTGTAGAAACTTCAAAGACCTTTTCCAGTAGGAGTTCAATGGATTGGATGTAATGTATCAATGAAAAATACTCCACAAATTGAGAAATCATCAGCCAAATGTTTTTCTAAAAATATCCAGCCACATTTGTTTTCATCTAATTCAAAATATATCCATGGTGATGAAAGAGAAAAATATAAAATCAATGAAGATTTCTGTGTTCTGTTTTCCTACCACCATCCCAGTTATCAGATTCAATAAATCTAAAAGTGATTCTTGTTAACAACATGATCCAGCACCTCATGATTTTTTAATTTTTTCTTTCCATCTCAACCTGTTATCCTTTTAATTTTACTTCTCACTATTCTTCAAAAGAATATGTTAACAGGCTTCACAATGCTAGTACTCTTCTAAGGCTGTATCATGGCTTGGGAGAAAAATATAACTTTCCTTAAATCTATGCTCAACAGCAATAAAACATCAACAGAAAACTAAAATGATGCCAAAATAACATTGACCACATAGTATAGTGTCTAATTTTATTTTATATACTTTAATAAAGATAATTTGGTGCATGCTAAAGTATGTACAAGTCTGGTTTAACATTAATTGAGTACATGTAGGGTATAGATCAGTGGTCCTCAAACTAAGTAGCACCACTAAAGGGTTTGTTACATAAAGATTTCTGGGACCAATCTTCAAAATTGCTGATATTGTAGATTAGGGTTGCCAAGGATTTGGCAGTTCTAATGAGTATCAAAGTAATGCTGACGCAGTTGTTCTGGGTACTGCAATTTGAGAAAAGCGGGAGTAAACATGAAGAGGTCTAATCAAGAGTTCACATTTTAGCTATAGTTGGTAGGTGTGCTAACAGCATTATTAGGACTATACATGTGGTGAGAGGGTCAGGGCAAGAGCTTCAAATAGTAACACCTAAATTTGAATCAGAGTCTGTTCAAAAATTATACTAACAGACTCTAAGATCTTGACCTATATTTTCTCATAAAAAAAAAAAAAAAGCAAACCCTAGAACCTCTTTCACCTACTAGATGAAGATATTTTGAGACTTCCATTACATAATGTATGGATGACAGGTAATACAATATAACAAGTTGTGATTCCAGTCAGTCCTCTGCAGGTTCTACATCTGCACATTCAACCATCTGTAGATCAGAAATACTGAAAAAAACACTGCATTTGTACTGAATATATAGTTTTTTGTTCTACTGTTGTAAGTAAACTAGAGATGACTTAAGTATGTGGAAGGATGCACCATTTTATATGAGGGATGTCAGTATCTGTGTTCTGTTGATACCAACATACAACAGTATTTAGAAATGCATTCAGTCAACAAAAGACATCCCATAAGAGTGGCCTCTCAGATTCACCACTAAAGGGCTAAGATTACATTTCCTCAGCAGTCAGAGGCGATTCAAGGGGAAAATAAAGGCAAACTCATTTGTCATAGCTCTACTTCTACTTTGTTACACAACAAGAATTTCTTTTCCTATTCTTCATTGTTTTAGAAGTGCTGTGTAAATTTTTATGTTTTACTTTAAAGAAATTCCTTATCTAATAGATTTTATTAAACAAATACATAGCTACTCAGCAACATCTCAAATGTTGAAGCAAAAATTCTTTTCCTTGTTAAACAAATAAAAGAGTTTCAATGCACTGCAAAAACTAAATCCTGTCACTGATTTTGAGAGCTCATTATGTCTCTAGGTATTCAACTCTGACCCTCTTATCAGTACTACTGGATTCATCTTTTTGCAACCCATGCATGTAATGTGGATTGTGTTTAAGATTTTAAAAGTCTGAAAAATATTAACATGTTGTGTAACTTTTTTTGAAAGTGAAGTCCTCAGACCAATAGTAGTTTTATAGATGAACTTGGACTTAAATACAAATAAACCACTATAGACAGAAGGTAAAAGTATGACAGCAGCAGCATGGCAATGTCAGACACATGGTCCTCTAGTCATGTGACGTTGGAATAGTTACTCAACTGTTCTAGGTCTTAGGTGTCTAGTGCATCATCAATAGCCCTCAACAGTTCTCTGCTCTTGCTATATATAACTACTAAAGAACTCATTAGACAGTCATCACAATGTATGGACAGGAAAATTTCTATTTTAAAAAATAATTACAGATAATACAGCATTGACCCACATACTGCTTTGCTTTTCCTTCTTCAAATAAGTTGAGTAAATACTAAAATTGCCACTTAGCAAACTCTTAAATACATGAAGATTGGCCATGCCAAACACTGAGCCAACTTTACTGTATGTGGGAGTTTTTTAAGGAGCAGGTTGATGTGGGAAAACTGCTACTTCTACAGGATTATCAAAATCTAAAAAATCAATCTCCCTTTCCTATTAATTAGATTTATTATTAAATTTCTAGAGATCTTTAAAAATAATAATATCCTATCAGTTAAATCCTGAATATTCTCTAGAGGGATGGAACTCTAAAGATACTCAGTGATTGAGTAATTAAGAGAGAGAAAGAAAGTAATTTCTCTCACCTTATGAAGGAATTAAATGTATTGCCTTCCATTGACTGTGGGGGGGTGACTTTTGCCCAAGAAGTACTGCTGGCCTATGACTGTCCACTAGGCCAAATCAATATAGAAACCAGACTTGAATGGTCTGGAAACAGTTTTGTATAAATCATAAGTAAATTTGATTGTAATGTTAAACCTAGAGGGGGAAACTTTTTCCAATAAAAGAAAAATGTATTTAATCATTGCTCTCATCTCTGAAATTCACTTTTAATCCATTCAATAAAAGAATAAGATTAAAGGATAGCTTCTGTGTGTATTCATTTGTGTATTTTCATCTGCTATACGGCATCGTTTGTATCCTTTAATTGATCTTTTATTAAAAAATTGTTCTCCAGTATTACATAATTAGATTTTAGTTTAGTAATTTCACAGTATTCTTTAATAGAAAATGTGATGAAAATTTTACAAGAATTATTTTCTAATTAAGCCACTAAACAAGTATACCTATTTCTCCAAGGTGTTGTCATAATACACTTCTTGGCTCATTGTCCCAGGCGATAAGGTTTCTGGAAAGTCAGTGGACTATCTCTTCTGTAATCAAGAGCATGTTTCTAGTAATCTCCAGACTAAATTTATTTTGTATCTTCTATCACTTTAGGATTCTCAGAAGAAAGCTTGCAATAGACTGGGAAAAGGCAAAATGAGCATTTTTTTTCTCTTTTGCCATTTACCCTCACAGGCAGAACAGAAATTGTTATATTCACAGCTATCTCTTCTGCTGTGGCCCAGGGAGAATGATAAAATGTGGCTACACACGTTCATTAAACCCAGATAATAACTGCATGCACAGTGGGGGTTTGTGCTGACAGTGTTGCTTCATCTTCACAAGTGACTGTACCTTTATCCTAAATATGATGCTTTATGCAGCTCTGTAATGGTATTTCCTAAGAAGTATCTCAGTTGTTTACTTCTTGACTTAGTCATTTTAAGAAATTTTTGAAGTCTGTACCTATTAAAAGTGCCTCATCTCTGATTTATTTTCATTAGCAAAACCAATTTGTATTCATGGCTTTTGTTCCTCTACCAATAAACATGATATATATGTTTGGTGTATATAGCATACATATTAGGTAAAGATACGATATTTATAGCACACAGGGTTATTAGAGAAAAAAGCTTAGTTAATCTCATTACTTTTTTCCCATTCATCTTTTTTGGTTTTTGAGAGTTGGAATATTTTTTAGACTCGGATTGAATAATGTAATGTTTGAAACAGAAACACAATGGAATATATAAACATTTTCACTACAGACATTCAAACTTATGTTAAAAGCAAAAATAAACCGAAAAATCCAAGTTTTAAACTTTGCTCTTAAAATGTCTATGACACTTATTAGAATATCCTAATTAGTCAACTTACCCTTTACTAATTTCTTATGAAACTTTAAGTATAAAGCTTGGAAAATATTCCATTTGAGGCAGGAAAATATTTTTACCAGATGTTAATGAAGTTACTGATTTGCCTGATTTTTTAAAATAGTTTATTTAGTCTCTGTTGTGTCAATAACGGTGTATTTTAATACTGTGGAAATTATAGACTCTTGCTATAAGTAATCTAAAGTGAAATAATAATTCATATATTGTCCAGGGAACTTCACAAAATGTCTACTACACAAAAATGGGCATGCTTGGCAGGCAGCTTTCCAAAGTGATCATCACGACCAAGCAACAAGATTTTTTCCTACAAAGTACTTTATAGTCTTGAGTTTTTAATTGGAATGAAATTAAATGGGGTCACTTGAATAATACATTACAAAGGTTTGGGACTTGGTGAGCTGGAAACTCAACCTAAGATGAACAAGCCTTCAATTTAGTATCCTCAGCAAAAATCCCTCAATTCATTTATAACCTGAGTCACATAAATTTCCATGCATAATTTTAGAAACTTGTAGTAGTAAATCCAAGAAAAACAAAACAATCACATAAAAATCCTGCAAATTCACATAAAGGGTGAATCTCTTTCTTGTTATAAACAAAATGCTTTTGCCTTTTCATTTTTAGATTTCCAGTAAGTGCAACTTCTCTATTTTTGTTGTTTGGAAGACCCCTGAGCAGAAACACAAGGTGAGTGGCCCAGACTGAGTGCAAGTTGATAATGATTTAACTGGGAGGGTAGTAAACATGGTATCACAACCAGCAAAGACACTTTAAGGAAACATGATAATGACCTGCTTTGAGGCATGGAACAGAGTATGCAAAAGATGTTAAATGAACATGTGAATATTCCTGCTCCTGGTGGGCTTTGAAAATGAGTGGTAAAATTCAAACCCTAGAAGGCCAGATTATTTGAACAAACTGAGAAATTCAAACAAATGGAAGACATTAATCATTTGGCATTTTGGAAACCAAGAATAACAACTGATTGTTTTATTTCCCATGGCATTCTGCACATATTTATGATTGGGCAAATACAATCTAAGAGACGATTTAAATATCACAGTTAATAAAAATAAACCTTGAAGCTATTGAAGCCATAAATGACCTCAGGACTGCTGTTAGATTTTTGCTTCCAATATAATGCTAATTTTATGTATTTTCACATCTTCATTCCTCAGGGGAAAATCAATGTTGTTGCTTTGTAAAACAGGAGTTGAAAGAATAGATTATATCATACTATGATTTTTTTCTTTCCATATCACTATGGCTTTGATTTTTCAAAATTACTCTTCCTGGTGTTATCAGACCTTTCTTCTAGTACTATAAAACCAGTACTATACATTTATTTATTTTCCGAAGAATGACTATTGATTTTTTCACAGATTTTTTTTTAAAAAAGCTTGCTGCAAGCTGCTGTGGTTCTTTCAGCAGGATCACTATGAACACATTTATCATATTTTACAGCATATATCGATCTCTAGAGCTTTAAGACAACTATTTTTATATTCTAAAGTAGAAAACTCACAATTGTTGTGATCATATTCATCACTAGGGAAATTGTTGAAATTTATTCATGGCCTGATACAATTTCAAAAAGTGCTCTCAAGTAAGAAATAATGCATGTATGTTGAATACTGATGACATCCACCTAGGATCTAGTTACTACCATGAAATTGCAAACACATTAAAATGCTAAATAGCCTTTAGTCTGACCTAAGGAGAAAGAAGAAAGAATCACCAGTATTTATAATAAGGAAAAAAATGAGTATTGTGTTGCCATACAAAAAGGATAAATGAATCATTTGTGGGAAAATGGAAGCACCTTAAGAACATCATGCTAAGTGAAATAAATCGGACAGACAGCTTAAATATTACACAGTTCCTCTGAAAAGCCCTAAATATAAATTAGGAAGAAAATACAAGACAAATCATGGGAAACAGATATATCTTTTTGAATAGGGATGGGGACCAAGGAATGAAGGGAGGGAGAAGGGAAGAGAGGTGGAGAGAATTTTAAGAAAAGAAATAAGATGTGGTATGTCCATGTGCTAACTCCCTATGAGGAACAGAGTCATTTTGTTCCGCAAACATGGTAAAAAAAATTTGAAGAAAAAGAAAAGATTGGAGTAAAGGAGGGCACATGTCCTGGCAATAGGAAAGAGAAAGACATTGAATGATAAACCATTATGCAGGGAGGGAATTCTACCCAGATTTAGACTAGTATACCCAACCTAGTGAAGCACTTTTGAAAGATACACCAAATGGTCTACACTGGCAAAACGATAGGGTAGAAATGAACAGGTTATGTAATCTTGAATATTAAGAAGTTATTGGAGCTATACAGCCCTATAAGTTTAAACACATTTTTAAAATATCACATGAAAAAAGTGAGATAGCATTAGGAGTTACATACTGTAGCCATTCTGTGCAAGTAGCATCTACAATGAAATCTGATCATAATTATAATGGTCAGCTTAAAGCTTTAATTTAAGCCTACAGAAAAATGGTATTTAGGACCCACAATCACAGGTCCCATTTCCCTGGATAGTTGAGAAGACAGGGCAAAACTGTGCTGAACAACAATCATTATTTGCAACTTATGGTTCTTACACAACATTCAGAAGAAATAGTTCTTCACAGACATCATTCCTTACCCATGCTCAAAACTACCCATTACCCGTCTGCAGCTGTAAATACAAAGAAATATTTGCACACCTTACACCCTAGACCCTTTTCTACATGCAACCTCCGATATTAAGCAAGCACTGTGAAGAAAAATGCACATGTCTGCAAACAGATACACACTTGAGTGTCTCAGTCTGCATTAAAAATACCCATCATCACTCACTTCCTTATATGATGTTCTGACACTGAAATAGTTAGGACTATAATCTGTATTCAACACTCAGCTTTTTTCTTACTAAATCAGATGCATAGTGTCCATTTAAATTTGCCAAGCATGAGTACATAAAGGTTAGTGAAGATGAACACGTTTTATAGAACCTAATACTAAAAGTAATCTTTATGAAGCAAAGCAATCAACTTCTGGAAAAAAAAAACTCTGTGTGAAATTACTTAAACCATTAAAATGCTGCTTTAATAAGAATTCACTCAACTTAATAATATAAGGTATAGTGATACTACCAAATATTGACCTCTGGAAAATTGATAGTTTCCATTAGATTACATGGACAGTATAAAAGGCTGAATTATTTTAAAACAATAAATCATTATTCACAATACTAAGAAAGCCTGCTTTAATCAGAATTACCATTCTCTGCCTTGTTTGCTCTAAAAGAAATGTATTTTCTTAGAATGAAGCATAATAGTAAAATTTGTTTCACTTAATAAAGTCATGACTATCACTTTTCTTTATTCCACATAAGGCACCTTATATGTTAAAATTGTGGCAGATTCTGCTATGGATCACTGGAATTCATTACTCCTTGACTCAGAATTAAGTGGTCATATGAAATAAAAAATCACAAACCTAAGAATCAAAAAAAAAATCCTTTCCTTCCTGAGATCATGAATCAAATGCCAAGATGGACCCATCTGAAAAGAATGCCAGTACAACTGACATCATAGTGGTTTCAAAGATATAAAGATGACTCATTAACAAGACAAGTAAAACCACTTCTGGAACTCCAGATGGTCATCTGGAGTTCTTTACCATCCATTTTTTCAATGTCACAGTCATACATTGTACCTTTGAGAGGAAAATATATATATATACTGGTCAGTGACATCCAGATAAAATTAATTGATGTTAATAATTTGTCATTTTGCCAGTATCAGTTTTTAAAAATAACAAAACCTAACAAAAAGTACATTGCAATTGAAAGCATCTATAAGATAATGTGCAAAAAAGGTTTTTCAAACATGAAGTAGACAAGTCTGCCTACATATCCAATTAACATTGTGTGGTTGGCTTTTGCATTCAGTTCTGTTTGTTGTACAGTCATATCCTTACTCAGGAAGAAGAATTTTTTTCAAGCAAATTTTTTTCTGTCTAACTATTGCAGCTGCTTTTACAAAACAACAAAAGTTGCAACAGAAATCATACATACACATACATGTAAAATTAGGGAAACAAGCCTTTTTATTACCCGATTTAAAATAAGCCTAATCAGTAGAAAAGAAAAATGCTATACTCTACAGCTTGATGAGCAGCTGAAGACAAAAATATACTGATGCCATTTTTGAATTCAGGATATATCTTACACAGTGATAGTTGAATGAGATGATTTGTCCTCTTTTTCTAAATGACTAAATCAACAAGTGTGGTTTATGTGGGGAATGTAATCTAAGATAGACATGTAAAAATTTCTTAAATATGATTCTGAGACTTTGAAGGCTGAAAGAGCAAAGGTCTTACTCCTGGTTTACTCTAATTCACAAGATATGCCATTTAAAAATCTTAATTATGAGAATTCTTGATTAAAAAGATAACTTTCATAAGCCAGTAATAAAATATAAATTATGCAGAACTGATTGTTAGCAATGCCTCTTTGGTAAGAAAGCAAACACTGCAACTGTATTGCAAGGTAAAAATTACAATGTGAATTAACAAAGTTGCAAAGATTAAATCAATAGTTACTTAAATCAACATCTCATTGGTCTAGAGAAAGAAGATACTGAAAACATTGGAAAATATGCAAACAGTCTTACTCTTGACGGTCGCCGTTCGGGTGCAGTTGTAGAGGATAGCCAGCTCCCCAAACACTTTTCCTGGACCCATGGTGCACAGCTTCACACCTTCTTTTGTGACTTCAACTTTCCCATCTAAAAAGACAGGGGAAGACGTGTTATCTCAATCCTCTCCTACCCTGCTGCTACTGCTTTTTTTTTTTTTTTTTTTTTTTTCATTTTCAAGGTGAGATTTACAAAATTTTCAGGCTTGTTTTTAAAAATGCAATTTAACAATTAAATCAAAGTTGTCACCAAGATACAATGGAAGAAATACAGTAAAATATGTATGGTAAAAAAATCCTCCTTTTTTTCTCAAATTTGTCACTAATAAGGTTTGAGATGAGATTCAAAGAAAAGACCAGGATAAATGAAGCCAAATGTGCAAATACATGAACTTACTCCAAATGTCATATTAGTAAATCATGTTAATTCCAATTTTACACTTTTAAATCTGAAAGAAAAGTTGTGTAAGTGGATACATTTTCTACAGCACAGTTTATACTTGAGAATTCTCATTTTGAGTAAGGCAGCTATTAGGGAAATTGAAATTACTTTGACCCTTGGGAATTTTTTAATTGCAGCTCATGATATTATTTTATTTGTAAACATCTTATCTAACTTAGGCAAGACTGTTTATCTGCTTGCCAGCCATGTAACACTGAACGTTAGGAAAAACAAACCATAAAGCTTAAGGGAAAAGAGAGACATTAGGGCTGCTTGTGTTTCACAAAGGACTTAGAAAATAAAATGCTAAGAAAACATCATGCGCTGGATATACTTTGTTGCATACAAGTAAGGAAAATGATATTCATGGGATAATACCATGAATACCAACAGGGGAAAAATACAGTTTTAATGAAGTCATAGCATGGTAGACTAAAAATTCATTCTATCACCTAACATATCCAGGGGAGGCATAAAAAGTCAACACAATCTATTCTACATGTGAATTGTGTGTATATATATGTATACTCCCTCTTTGTATAATAAAGCTATTTGAGAATGAAAAAGATCCAATGATTCACAAGGCTTGGATATAGCTCCTTACACAGGTATAGTTCACAAATTGTAGCTTCCTATGCTTTCTTCTTGACTGTAGGAAGAAAACCCATTCTCTTTAAAAGGTACATCAAAACCAGTCCAGAAAATTTATCTTTTCTTAAGTTCCCAGTGTGTCTCTATAGTATCCTCCTCTTCTATCACTGGCAAGCTTATTGTCCTAGAATTCTCATCTGCCATTCAACAGTGAGACAGACCAGAATATAACATGGTAGTGAAATGCATCATCTGAAGTCCAACTGGAAATCGAGTTCTCTTATTTGTTTCTTAAAAGTCTTATGATCTTGGGCAAGTTGCTTACTGTGCAAATGTCTATGTCTTCATCAGCAAAATTAATAAAATATGAACATCTATTGTATTGGGTAGTTGTTAAAATTAAACAAGATAAAACAAGTACAATGCTTAACACAGTGGCACAAAACAAATGCTCAATAACTGCTTTTTGCTTTTTACTGCTATTATTTTCATTACAATTATCTAACATTTATGTGGAAGTATGAATTACTAAGATTTCATTGGAGTATAATATTTTACCATCTACTTTAGAAGCCAATCAGGATTCAAGTAGAAAAATAGATACACTTTTTTTTCTTAATGTAGAAAAAATTTATAGTTGTCGCTTTGCAGCTCATTGAGGGGAGAACTTTTGAATTCCAATGCATATCGGGCACGCATTCACCAATAGAAGCTTAAGAAACCACATCAACCTATCTAGAATAATACTAAATCTTCCTACTCTTCTCTATTTCCCTCTATCTAGTCAAGATTTGATGTGATGTTGCTTCAGCTACCTCACTCTTATACTGGGGGCTCCCAGCAACAACTTTCCAGTGTATTAAAAAAATTTTCTTCACCTAAAGCCCTAGCATTAATTATAAATAGAACTAAGAACAAAATGAACACTACTTGAAGAACCCAAAGGACTTTCATAAATAAATGATTTTGTACAAGCCTGCTGCTTTGTCTTTTTGGATTTCACACTTTACAGTTTCAGTGGAAAGAAGCCCTCAAGCATAAAATCACTACTGAGGATCCTGCTGTATAGTTCATAAGCTATGCCTTCTCAAACAATAAGCAACCTAAATAAAAAACAAGAGGGAACATCAAGACAGTTGCTTTATCTCAGTAACTTTTTAAAGGAAACCTGTGGGGCTATCAAATCAGAAATAATTTGCAAAATTCAGATTTTTCACTTATGGGAAGTTAAGAGTGTCACTCTCTGACCACAAGCAGCACACTTAGCCCTTCTGCAATTCCCATTTCTGAAAAACTGCACTCATGTAGCATCTGTGTATTTTAACTTAGGGACAATTAACCTTGCAACCAATTGTGTTTCTTATTCTTACATGACCTCAAACAGCTTATAGCTAGACCTATATAAGACTCCGAGGTTTAAAATTTATGCACAAACTCACTTCTCGTTTCCACTTATTTTCCTAATCCTCCTGTATTTTTTGCTTTATTTTCTCATACCTATTTTTGTTGAAAAGAAACGTGCAAATTACTTACACAATAAATATTCATATATGTGTAACTATTGATGACAACAGAAAGTTGTACTGTATATTAATTAAAATAGCTAAAATTTTAAAAAGGGATTTAGATTGTTTTTGAGCAATAGACGTTTGTATGTAAAAAAGCCTTTCTGTTAAGTTAAACACTTAACATAATAATCAAGGATGCATAAGTGATCTGATATAATACAATAGACAAAATGATTCTAAAAGGACTATTTTTTACATTAATGATAAAAAGAAACTGTTTGTAACTTGTCACCTTAAATCATATTTTGATTACTTATCTTTTCTTGTACCTGTTTTGTAAGTGAGGATTAGTTCAGAGACAGGACAGATGGTGTAAAATGAAAGTTAGGTACATACAAGAGATGAATGAGAATTCTTTCAAAGATATTTAAGAGTGTCTTAATTTTCTAAGAGCTCAGTAAAATGAGTCTTGATGTGAAATGTGAAATTGGTAAGTTCACTTAGTAGCCACATGCCATCCATAAAGTAAATTTAAAAGTAATATCAAATTCACAGATGATGTCCAAGTGCGTATTGCGTGGTTCACTTAAGAAAACTATAAATAAGGCTACTACATATATCAGAAGGTCTTAATCATACCTTGCTGACTTCCTTTAATTATTAGGTTGTCATGAGATCACTCCCCTTGACAATTCCTTTATGAGTCATTTTTTACTTCTTTTTCATCCTGAGGATACCTCAGAGATTCATTTTAAATTGACCCCACTTGCATAGATTGTAGGTAAATCTATGTATGCTTATTTTGGTGGGGAAGGGAGAGGCAAAAGGCAGGTAGGCTAAATTTTCAACATGCTTTTGTTAGAGAACAGTCCAGCTTGGAAATGTTTATGTAACTATAATTTATTACTAATTTTAGGAATAATCATTGATGAATTTACTTCAGGTCATTGTTAGCTAATGCGATTTCTATTTCTTCAAAGACAGAAGAAATTAATCATTTATTTGAGTGTTTTAAAACTTCAGTTCTCAAATAATTTAAATTGCAAACCAAAGATTTTTTAAACAGTAGCAAGAAAGTCATCTTTAGGAGATTTTATTAAAGTTCTAGACTCTGTCTCTTTCCCCTGATGAAGCCCAATAGTTACTAGAGGTTACTACACTGTGACTGAAAAACTAATGTGAACCCCAAATGTGGTTAATTTCTGTATTCTACTTCCACCCCTTTTACTAATTTTAAATGCAATACTCTATTGAGATTATTTTTACTATGCCCTTGCACCACCACAATTTTATTTAAGGGGAATATAAAGAAACATTTAAATCATTTTAGCTTGGATTTTGCTAAATTGCTTGAGCTCTCAGCCCAAGAAGTGTTGATATATGTGCCTGAGACGTTTCAAAGGATTATTTATAGTTTTCACTGTTTTATCACTCCTGCCATTTCTGTGAGTAATTGGAAGATGCATCATAGTAACTTGAACATATTTTAAAGTCTATCGCAAGTACCATATGCCCATTTATGACCTGAAATGGACTGAGTCACAAACCCTAAATCTTGTCACTAAAGTACCAATCAATCTTCCTTTTAGTTTTTGGCACCACTATACATGTATCACTTGTGGGAGAGGCTAAGTGTTAAGAGGTCCATTAAAAAGCATGTATACTTTTGTCTATCTTTCATCACAATCAGTAGGTCCTGCAAATAAAAAAAAGGAATGGTTTACAAGGAGACCAAAATCTCCTGGTTCTTTCTACCCTGATGGATTTTTCATTAACCTATGGTTTTGTGCAATAATAATTTTTATGCCAATTAGAATTAACTTAGAGATTTATTGCTAACAGCCAGAAATAGAACAGCTAGAAATAATTAGAAACACTGTGCTTAGCTCTAACAATCTTGGTTGGAACACAGAGGGCAACTTGATTTCTCATAAAGGGAGACAGGTGCTATAACAAAGGTCCAATCTAGACAAGACCTGTATCTTTCCACCTCTCATCTCTTTCACTATATTTTCATGGTTTTATAGATTAGAGACTGTACTCTTTATACTACGTGTAGTCTCAAAAGTATCTCAGTTGTTAGATTCAACAGGAACTTCCGATGTTCTGGTGGTAGTGCTGTGTCACTGGCATATATATAGTTCCTCTTGGAAATGCTTTCCACCTATGGATAATGCTTTCTTAATGCATTGGAGATTCCATCAGACCTGACTTGCACGGTTAATTTAGATTGGAGGGGCCATCACTTGGGGAAAAAAGTAGGAAGTGACAAGGTTGCTATGGGGCAAACTAGGAGAACACGTCATCCAATTCCCAGTGCAGACTATAAACACAGATGTCTTTCCTAAACCTACAATTTGACATTTCTGTCTTCCTTAAGCCAGTATAAGAAAGCGAAGGACAGCCCCACTGTGAGATTCAGGTTTGCTCTTGAATTAAAAGGCAGTATGTCAGTTGCTATCAGTTACCTGTTAAAGACTGATTTCCAATCTGAATGGATAAGGTCTCTGTGGATCTGAACTCCTGCTTCTTAAATGGTGTGTTAACTTTTCACAGGACTAGTTTTGATGTCTGAAAATCATTTGTTGGTTTTCAAATAAAGTCTGAGAAAAATTGCTATATTTTAGTAGGACAAATTCCTTTCAAAATTTGCTTTTTCTACTATTAATCAGTGGTGTATCTGGCTTATAAATCTTTCATTAGACATTTATATATAGTAAGAGTTTTCCTAAACTATGTATGCATTTATAGGGTCTTTACACCATTTTAGTTAGAATCAAGTTTCCCATTCAAAGGCATGTTTCTTTGACAATATCATAGCAATTATTTTTACAGGGAGCATAAAAGTACTAGTTTTCCAAATGAAACAGAACAGGTGTAAGCTGAAGCTACATAAACAAAGACCTTTGATTCTCCTTCTTCAGTTAGTCAAATCTGATCTCGCTTCTGGTCATGATCACTATAACTACACTTGACACAATTTTCATTACACCGTTACAAAAGAGAGAAAATATATTGCATATAAAATAATCATCACAGTTATTCTGGTAATGACAGAATGAATAATACGATTGAGGTATCCAGAACTAAAAATCTCAGGGGCAGAGAAAAAACATATCTATTGGGCATACACGTATACCCACAATGGAAAACCTCCGTGAGGGAAATGAAAATTTAAGCAATTTGGGTATTTGGATGTAAAGAACAATCTGGACAATTGAAATGAAACTAGAATGAGTAGCTTATTTTCTACACTTAAGTTCTTATAGATATTTAGGGAAAAGAAAACATGGCAACTGTATTATATACAAGTCAACCATTTATCTTATAATGGACATAATTCTGGAAGAATTTCACAATGTCCTTCTCCAGCATGATTCAATACTTTTTCTATACAGTATGTTTTGAGATACCAGTACTTTGAAGTATACAGAAAGAACTAAATAATTGTTTATATAATAATTTCCAGTAAAGAAGAAAACTAAAGATGAGCCAATGCTATGCACACGTAGAAAAGGAAAGAGAATTAAGACTAATCATTTCCTGAATAAAACAGAGTTGAATGGATTTGTGTGTGTGTGTTTTGTTTTTTGTTTTTTGTACTGGGGGTTGAACTCACGACTCATGCTTGCCAGGCAGTTGCTTGTGCTGCTGAGCTATATTGGTGGCCCTGGATTTGTCTTAATTAGGTCGAGTTCATTCAACTTAACTCTGGTAATGTATGAAGCATTCCTGCTTTTTTATTTCTACAACACATGATTACTTGCAGTTATTCTAAACAATGAATGGCTATTTCTGTAGTTCCTCACATGAAAATGGCAGGAGTAGTCCTACCACTGTCAGACTTGTTGCAGTTATCATGTCATATTTGTTTTTGTTATGTTTTAATATTAACCTTGAAGAATTCATGACACAAAGAAATGGTTCTCAACTAGGGGCAATATTGCCTCCTATGAGACATTTAGCAATGTCTGGGGATAATAATCACCACAGTACACAGGAAAACACCACCATAAAACAGGACGCAACCCCAGAAATCAGTACTGCCAGGGATAGCAAATTCTGGCATAAAGTAAATTCAGATATATACAACAAACTCTGTGTTTAAAGTGAAACATTTTATTTCCACTACTTTTCATTTTAACCCCCACCGAATGTAAATAAGTTAAATGAAAGAGTGACACCAAGTTGCAATATTTAAGTAACCATGACATCTTTGGACTAAGTAAAACCCCAAAGTAACCTTGCTGAATAATTTTCTCCAGCAGATGTCACCTAAAATAGAAAAGACTTTATTTCCAAATAAAACTTATAAAACTTACTGATACTAGAAATGGCATCCCTTTCCTAAACATTCTTGAGAGTTTCAGAACCTTCCTAGACCACTGACTGGCCATGGGATCTTAAATAAATTATTTAAATCTCTAAGTCTTGTTTACCTCACTAAAGACTTGGAATAACATTGCCTACTTCATAAGGCTATGAGAACTGAACTAGGTAAGTAAAACAAACAATAAATAGGTTAAGAACAATTTTTAAAGAGAATTTTTTTTAAAGAGAAAATACTGTGGAAAACAGTCCTGAGGAGGAAGAGATAGGTCCCAAAGTCATCGATCATAAAATTTAGGAATGGAAAAAAGCAGAGTGATAAATGGTCAGAGACAGTGAAGGAAGAAATAAAATGAACAAGAAGCTAGAAAAGGAGCTATTGGGGAAGTCTCATGTCACCAAGCTTAAAGGACTTTCAATAAAAGAGACATCTAATGTACAACATTTACTTACTTGCTACCAGAACAAAAGTTTTATCTCTTAAAATTTTAGTAATTTACCTCACAGTAATGTTTTGAGGGAAGATGAAGACTTGAAAGATGATCCACTGCTTGGATGTGTCAAAGAACAGAGGGGCTAGCATGTGAAGAATTAGTGACAGTGGGAGTTGGCGCGCAGAGGATACGGAGTAATTATGTAAATCATGTCATTATGAGAAACTAAGGGCTCAAGAATCTGCAGATATCATAGGCACCAGCCCTTTTCACAAGATGTCAAATGGGTACTTAATCTAATTTCACCTAAATTTCAAGGCTATTAGAAAAATGAGTACTGTCAACAAGGGCATGTTTCTTCAAAGATTATGACTCCTTTTCCAAATCCATTAGACACATTTACTTGGCTTCCTAATGGCTCATAAGAGGCAGAAAAGAGCATTTTGGAGTTAGAAGTTCTAAGTCGATATCTTGGTTTTCACTGCTGTTGGACTCACTGAACATGTGACCCTCAGGTTCTGCAGCAGAGACAGCAGAAGGAATAATCATGGCTTCACAGAATTAACATATGAATAGTATGTGAAAGCTTAGTGTGTGATAAAGTTTTCCATTAATATTAGTAGAGCAATTGAGGGGGGCAAGGGTTTAATTCCTACAGTGTCTGGTTGCAAACCATAAGGGATCAAGAAATACCCGTGGGTGAGTAAATTGGAATATTCACCAAAATGACCACTCCTGCTATCATACTCATGTGAAAGCCTTAGTACTGCATTTAAATTATGTTACTTGTATGGTCTAGAAGATGAAAAACAATGTCAACGTTTATTGCAAGTATTTCTATACTATATATATATTATACTGTACTATAATACTTGCAGTGGTAAAATAATTTTCTACTACAAAAACTTTTATTTGACAATTTAACATATTGGCACTTGCAGTGATATATGTATTTTTCCCTTATATGGGATTAGGATTCCCTAGAGTATCCTACAAACACTTATCCACATTTGCATTTTTAAGAGAAAGAAGAAAAACCGACAGAGAGAAGCAGAGATAGAGACAGAGAGAGAAAGAGAGGAAACAAACAACCGTGTATCCCACAAAATACTCTGAAAATTTACAAAATGATGAAAAAGAATGCCTTTGAACTTATTCTCTCCAAAGCAGTTGTACAAATAGATTGGAGCAGGTTGGGGATGACACTACTGGTTTGAAATTTAATATTCATACAGAGAATGATCATATTTATCCTCTGGAACCACTGCAGAAAGAACAAGGAGTTAGAAAAATATTTTAAGAGGATCTAAAGGTGGAAGGAAACTGCTGAACATAGGTCTAGTTGGAAAATAAAATTTTAGGAAGACTCAATGTATAGAGTGCCATTAGCTGATAAATGGTTAAACAAAAAGTAGAATATTATTCAGTTATAATCAGAAATGAAATACTAGTACATCTACCATGTGAATGAATCTTGAACACATATTAAATAAGCCAATTCCAATAAATACATATTGCATAATTCCATTTTTATGAAATGTCCAGAATAGCCGAAGCTATTGTGTAGGGACAATAAATAGATTGGCGGTCTAACAGCTGGAAGGGATGGAAAAACTGAAATGTGATGACTGGAATATGTAGGATTTTCATTTTGAATAATGAAAAGTTTCTAAATCTGACTCTGGTGATGAATGAAAATTTTGTAAATACACTAAGAGATATCAAAACAAGTGCTTTAAATGAGTAAACTGAAAGCCATGAATTATTTCAATAAAGTTGTTAGAAATGAGGGCATAGTAGAGGCACATAATGATTGTTCAATTATAAGATGAGTCATTCAACAAAAAAGATTGGTCATTAATTCCATAAATGCATCATGATATCCTTTATGAAAAATTTTAAGATGTAGAGATGGTTTGACCTCCGAAACTTCCTGCAATAATTCCTCTCCTTTTCCCTTTAGATAATTACATTGATATTTTTTTCACTATACTTATGACTCCTACCCAAATTAAGAACCATCCCTTCCCACCAACTTCTTTCTATTCGAAGGATCACAAAATCATCCTTAAGTCATATAATCACTGATATAAATACTTCTTACCGTGGGCAGATTTAATCCACCCAATAATTCATTTCTTAACAAAGGTTTTACTGTTTTTTTTTCCATTGTAGAAAGCAGCTCTTTCCTGGACACCCTGCTATCAAACCATCTTCTCTGTACAGAGAACACAGTCATTGCTTGAATATTATTCTGCTATAATATCCCCCTACTAAGAAACTCAAACTGATTTCTCTGGAGTCAAATTCAAAGTGCCAGTGTCCAGTCTTTCCACAATCTGAGATCTTCCCTGAATTGATCTAAATCTAAATCTTTGTTATACTTTTATGTAAGCTTTGTGGTCTCGCTCAGAAGTTCTTAGCTGAGAGAAACCATAGATCTTTTAATTCGGATAGGAAAAAGAAAATCTTTACTTTGACCATCTTCTAAATGAAAAACGGCATTTCCATAGAAATAAGTCATATTAGTTTAATATGATTTATGATATTGTCACCAATAGAAGTTATATATGCATACTAGGTGAAAAAGTTGCAGACATCTTTAAATATTTTATGCCTATCAGTCCGTCAAAGTCACAGTTATTAGACACATTTTATGTCTTATTTCATGTGTTACATAAAAAACATCTATGAAGGAATCACAAATTTTGTTATTTTCATTACTGATTCCCAATATAATTAGTTTCATTGATAATCAAAGATAATTCTTTACGCAGTTGAAAATATTCTTAAATGAGATGTATGGGAATTAGACTTCTAAAGGTATCCTTGCTCAAAAAAAAAAAAAAAAGATTAAGAACTCCTTGTCAGATAAGTAAACTGCTAATATTGCACACAAAATGTTTAACTTTTCTTCATCACTGGATTTGCCATTCTCTTGGATTTCTAAGGTGTTTTTGCCATAGCAAAGAACCAGCATTTAAAGTAGGACAAAGTGCCCCTTCTCTCCCCTCATTCATGTGCCTTCCTTCTACACCCTACTTCATAAAACCACCCTTAGATCAGCATGAGCCTCATCCCTTCCAACATTCATTCACTGAACTTTTTTAGTAAGTTTTAAAGATCTGTATAGCTAAAACTATGTAGAAGTTCATTTTCTCATCAGATTTTCCATATGTATATAAGTACATATTTATACATGTGTATAAATATATAAATATATGTATAAATATAAATATATACAAATGTAAATATATGGCTTTTTTTTTTATTGAACTGATATTTAGAGCACGTCCTTTATGTTCCTTCCACAGAATCTTACCGTGTTATTAATAAATATAACTGATAGCCCAGAATTTGTCTGACAATGTGTAATTTCTAAATGCCAAGTCATCCTAGATGTTTGGAGTACTTGTTACAAGTTCAGCATGATGGATCCCATCTCATTTCTTGCCAACTCACCTTAATTGGCTCCCTGGACATATGGCTTACTTTTCACCTTATGTAGTTATTTTATTAATATGTCTTTGGTCAAAAGGGAAATTGTGTTAGATTAACACAAATCTAAAAGCAAAGAAAAATAAAGACAAAGTAGATAAACTGCTTACAAAACAAAAACATAAACTAAGTACACCACTTAAATGGAAACTATGAAAACATAAACATTATCTTGGGTTTTGAAAAAAAAAACTTGTCTCAACACATTCATGTGAATCGCTTTTCCATAATAGTTTAATGAGCTTTTTATACTGAAATGCAATAGGTTTAAAATACTAAAAAGGATGTTAATTTTTAAGTAGTCTTGAGCAGCAGTGAATTTAAGAAACTAATTCCTATAGAAAAATATAATTCTTAGTCATTGAGGACAATCAATGAATAATTTATTCCTGTGTAGAAATTTCCCAAGTCATTTATCTTTTGAATTTGATCACATCTAAGTGGTAGTGGTGTGTATATATCTTTCAGTTTTTCCAGATTTTTGTTCATCCACTGACTTATTACATCAAGAAATAAGGAGGAGTTTTCATCAGTCTGATTTTTTTGTGTTTTGTAAACTGTCACCCACCACACACATACTCAAAAGAAGTAAATAACAAAAGGAAATTGCACTCTGCCTCAAATAGGGTAATGATTATCAATACATGAAAGAAAAATACTGAATTTTAATTTGAAAATATCAAGAAATAGATGTATGTGTGTTTCCATACAATAGATGGTTGTTACATGAAAGTTAGGATATAAAATATATTCAAAAATACTTTAAGAAAACTCTGAAATCTAATATATCAGAAATATATCAGGTCTGTTAGTGCTGTATAGTTTTAAATAATGCTTAACCATTAAGAAAACACACTGTCTTGTATATCACTGCAGCTCCATAAGGAAAAATAATATTCAAGTTCATTAGCCCTGGGTCTTTATTTTTCACATTCTTCAATCAGACTTTGAAGTCCTTGGTCTCTATAGGAAAAGTATAAAGTCACGAAAGATGGCATAGGGCTAGTTGACATCTCTAGGATTATAAAGCAAGAAATTAAAACTTTTCAGTGAGACCAAGACAAAAGAGCTTACACAAGCTCTTCACATTTCCCACATATTTTATTCATTATGAGCCACAGCAAAACCAGAAGACTTCTATGCTAATATCACCCTGTAGAAATAAGAAAATGATTGAGACATAGAACTATTTAATTCCATTTTGAACAGTTTAAAAGTTTGATCACAACTAAAGTCCATTTGGTAAAATGAGCAGATTTTTGTTTAGCAGAAAATCAATTTTATTGGTACACTGGGAAATAATGTATCAATGCAATATAATCCATTATTAATTATCAAAGAAGATGATTTGAAAATTTAATGTTAAAGATTTGCATTTTCTTTTTAAAACACCATTTTGGTCTTTATTTTTGGACATGTAATATGTTTTAATTAATCAGTTTCACATGTGCTACTTTTTGTAACACCACAAGAAATACAACACGTTTTTCATAAATTCCTCATCAGTGTATGTTAACTTTCAAATAAATATAAGTAGTTGGGTATAATGATATGCATGCACATACTGACAAAGACAACACTGTTTCAACTAAGGTGTACAGCAGACCTGTAAATTAAGATTTACATATGAATAATCTGTGGCAAGTTCCATGACTGCTTGTCCAGATATTAAGATTTCTGTGTTTTTTTTAATGCTGTTTACATTTATCAATCAAAGACATATGCTTTGAGTATAGTAACAGCACAAATACAAATGTGGCTTTTTTCTTGTTACTTTTTTGTTCTTTGCTATTGAGAAAATATTACAGGGTGACCCTCAATAAAACTATTTGATAATGAATAAGTATTAAACTCTCCAGGGCTCCAGGTAGAAAATACAGTTACAATACCAAGAATGTGGTTAAATTTCAAAGGAAAGTAAAATCCATCATGCGAGGTTCATGACAGTATCAAAGTGAATTAAAAGCGAGGGCAAAAGAAAAACCTCTAGAGATGACAGACACCTGTAGTGAGATATAGATGCATTTAGAAGCATAAACAGAAAAGAAATAGAAATCTCTACCTGATGGGGAAACATGACTATCAACTTAATGAAAAGGTCCATGGTTTTGATGAATAGGGTACAAGTTTTCTGGTCCTGTTCTGTACCCAGTATAAATATATGATACTGTC
The DNA here is from genome assembly GCA_004363535.1 of Dasyprocta punctata. Taxonomy (NCBI): domain Eukaryota; kingdom Metazoa; phylum Chordata; class Mammalia; order Rodentia; family Dasyproctidae; genus Dasyprocta; species Dasyprocta punctata. The sequence continues at coordinate 60,242 of RJWM01001639.1, read as the reverse complement.
AAGATGTTAGATCACCGGTTGAACAATGATTAGCTATACATATTAATGAACAGCCATTTATAATTTTAAATTTCATTGCCATGTGCTAGAAGATAATGAAATCTTCACTAGAATTTTCTAAGAGGGCACATTATAAATTTTTGCAATTTTGCTCAGGCATATTGTAGCCAAGTCTTCTAAAGTAATTATAGCAAGGGACTGTGTCAGCTATAACTTTCTGTTGAAGAGAACGATACAAAAATGTAAGCCCCATGCCTTGTGTCTAATTATAGAAGTAGTGATATATGGTAGATTGTGGACATTATGGAAGATATTGATGAACAGGGAGGAAGACCTGGAGAAAAGAAAAAAAAATGGAAATAGTGAATATTGTGGAACGATAGAAAAACTAAAGAAAAGTGAATATAATACAATATAGTACAGAGAAAGGTGGTTTAGTTAAGGTATAAAGATAATAGTTCAGTATTTCTAACTACCTGGAGTTTGGTCATTAGGAGAACGCTTAGCAATTACCTGAAAATTGCTCATAGATGAACTTACAGGATGGTACATATTGCTGATAGCGTTTTATGGGATTCTTTGGGTTTCCTTACATGCAAAGCATGGGGAATTTAGTTAAATTGGTCAGTTGAGGGAGTTATAGGTGAGGAGTTGGACTGAGAATTGTATCAGTTACTATCAAAGACATAACCACTTACCTGCTTTATAAATCTCAAAGGTGCTTTCTTAGTTGGCTTCAAAACTTGAGCTTAACTAAGAGAAAGCTACTTATAATCTTTATATACTTAGCTTAATGACTATTTTTATATTTTGCTGCAGAAAAGTTAATATGTTTAGTTACAAGTGATTTTCAAAGACAATTGGGAATGTTATGTAACGTTAGTATACGCATTATATTACTATCCTAAAATTGAAAAGTACGAATTCTAAAACATGTGTCTCTAAGGGGTCTGGGAAAAGTTTTGCTAATGTGCACTATTTTACTGTACAATTCTTTTCCTCTTGTGGGTTTGGTAGGCGGGTCCTCATGGGACAGTTATCTGAGGAAAAAAATTTGCCTCTTAAATGAGAAACTGGTAATGAGAACAGCGAGTTAAGGAATACATATATATATATATATATATATATATATACATATATATAAAACTATTTCTTACTCTTTTGGATTGAACCATAAGATTATCAAAGTAGACCTAAGGAAATACCCATGATGAAGATGTAGTACTTCACAAACTGGGAAGATCAATAGAAGAAGTACAAAACTACATAAAACAACAGAAACTGAATGATGAAGATCAAATCGAATGCATGACTAGAGTTGTTCTCTTTTCATTTAAAATTTATGAAAAGTTGCCTTTACATAATTTGGTTCATGGGAAGCATGTGAGCTTCATGTTCTTAAAACGACTTGTTGAAACCTTAAAATGGTTTAACAAAACCAACATATTTTAGAAATTGAAAATTATGAACTTTTCAAGAGGTCTGGGATAGATTATTGGAAAAACTCACTTACAGAGAAACACTAAAAGCTTAGAAATGCAAGAGGAAGAAATAGCTGAACAATTCCTAGACCAGGAATGCTAGAGTCATGAAAGAGCTCACTCTGAGCTTCCCAGTCACAAGAGAAATTAGGTAAATATGTTACTTCTCATTCAGTTTGTGTATCCAGTGATAAGAGGGAAACTTCTGTGGTAGGAAAAAAAAAATCCTCTGACTCTGAGTGGTAGAAAAATTTCAGAACGAACATCATCATTGTATAAGACTTGGTTGAGTTCATTACCCAAATAGAATTGTTCAAATGATTACAGTGTTATGCATTACAAAGTACGCACCTTCACTGAAATACTTAAATGAGAAAAAGTTGTAGAACAGTATTACCTTGAAAGAAAATCCAAGACATTTGAATCAATCAGCATTTTCCATTGGACTCTACTTCTAAGGGGCAGGAGTAATGTTTTCAAATATCTATCAGTAATTTCAAGCTCCCACCAGAAAAATGATGAATATTTGCTGATTAAACATTTAAGCAGGGTTTAGAGGTTACTGGGAAGATATTTCTGAGAGAGATTAGTGTTTTTAAGTGAGTATGCTAAAGGTGTAAAAGATTTAGAAGACTTTTTAACTTTCTCATTCAGTTAGCATAGCAAAGAGTTGTAGATAGTGGTGAATTATGTGTCCAGTCACACAAGACATTTTAGGACCTATGAGTCTTCTGTAAACAATATTATAAAATGTCCTTCTGCTAAAAATACTTGAATCAAGTAATTACCTACTTTCGAATTTTAATGAATAGGCCATCTGTTCTTTCAAATTGAAAAAATGAAATTTTTCTACAAATTAGAAGCACTTGATGAGATAGATGTCTCTTGTAGAAAAATCCGTTTGACTGTTTTTTGTTATATTTAACCTAAAGATGATATGTAGCCCATAGGAAGTTTTTTAAACTACAGCATGAAAAAAAAATGTTTCTCTTGATCATGTAACAGTTACATTATCTGATCCACTGACAGGCTATATTTATAGTTATCAAAGGCTAATTTTTACTAACATAAATTGCCACAAAAACTGCATTAAAATGAATCACTTGGAAGAAAAATATGTCCATTTTCATCTGCCATGATCATGACAGGTTTAAATTGTAAACACACTGTTTATTAGGTTGTCTGTATAGTGATGAACAATAGTTGGTTTCATCTCTTTATTGTGCATTCTGAGAACGCTGCTTCCCTTGTGTTGGGCTCTGCAATATGATAGCTGGTTGCCACATGAGAATATTTAACTGTAAATTAATTGATAATGAAATATAAACATTCCCGTAGTTGGACTAGACAATATCAAGCGCTCAAATGTTCTGTGCCTAGTAGTTACCATATGGAACAGTATAGAAACACTCTATCCTTCAGAAAATTCTAGTGGACATCACTGCAACATCTTTGTGCTTTGGATGCAGTCTGTCCTAAAGATTCATGCTGTGATTTATAACTAGATGTCTCCCTGAAGCCTTAATAGCTCATAGGTGGGACTTTTGGTAACTGAGTGGACCACAGAAGCAGAGAATTATCAGAGTTTAGGCTGACTTGCTATTAGGAAGTGGGATAGGGTGGAAAAGGTGGGTCACTGGGGTCATGGCCGCAAAGGTTTATCTGCCTTCCTCCTCCCTAGATGGCTCCCTGCTTCCTCTCTTCTTTGTCATCCAACCAGGTCTTTTCTGCTATGATCTTCTGCCATGCTACTCTACCTTGGTGCCAGCTGACTATGGACTGAAATGTCTACAAACTGTGAGACAAATAAACCTTTCCTTCTTTAGTTTGCTGGTGTTGAGTATTGTGTCCCAGGGATGATGAAAGTAACCAGATTTTGGCACCAGAGAAGTGGGGGTATTGCTGTGACTACTTGAACATGTGTTTTAGAAACTTTTGGAACTGATTCTTCAGAAGAATTTAGAAACATTTGGAGATGCCAGTCAGAGAAAGGGCCCTAGAATGCTGTAAGCCAAGCTTGATAAGAGATTCTAGATCAGAATGCTGATAAACAAACAAACACAGATGGAAAAGACCAGGCTCAGAGATTTCATTTGGGGACAAGGGTACCCAGATCATGTGCTTTATGCTGTGGCAGAAAATTTGTCTATATTTGCTCATCTCTTGTGATTATGTAAAAGACAGAGAGATTAAGGGCAGTGGACTAATTAATCTAGTGAAGGAAATTTCAAGATAGCCAAACATTCAGGACATGGGTTGGTTACTGTTGAGGACTTTTAGCCAACTCTACATTGAGAATCAAAGCAAAGGGCCCAGCTGAATGTTTTGACTTCAACCAGAAAGGAAGCTCCAGTAAAGGTGGCTCAGGCAAAATAGAACAGAGGAGAGCTTGGGTGCTAAATGAATTAAAAAGAAGCCAAGTAGTTCACAGCAGAAGAATAGGAAAAATGCCTTGAGGGAATGTGAGGAATCAGGGACCAGTGCTTTGCAGACACAAACTTGTAAAGGTGAAAGTCTGCTTTGAGAACAGAGCCCTAGGGCACTCTTGGAGAAGGACCTCCTGGGGAATTGATTCCTCAGGACTGGGTTCGCCAAGCTCAGTTGTCCACTAATTTGGAGGCCTATTTACAGCCTTCACACAAAATGGCCCACTACTGCTCCAAATGGCGGCAGACCTTGGTTTTACACAGAAGGCAAGAGTTGTAAGGTCAGGAAAACTTCCACAAAGATTTCAGAAGAAAAATTTGGAGGCTAGGTAGTGTGCTCCTGAGAGGGCAGTGCATTAAGTTGTGCAAATAAAACCAAAAATGTAGTGGAGACTCCAGAAACACAGACCTTCTGAAGGAAACTGCAAGCAATAAAGCTGGCCCAAGAGATAAGCCATGCAGGCTACAACCACAGGCAGTGTCATAGGGCAAGGTCATCCAAGCCCTTTGGAGTTCTTGTTTCACTACAGTTTAGCCAGGGATCTGGACACAGAACTGTGGGTGTTAATGGTGACCTGATGGGTTTCTATCTTGCTTTGGTCTCATTCCTTGCTGTATATCTGTTTATCCCAGTCGGAATGGGAATGTTTATCATGTGCTATCATATAGTGTAAGTGTTTAACTTTCTTTTCATTTTTACAGGGACTCACAGTTAAGAGTTTGCCTACGCTCTCAGAGCACACTTTGGACTTGGACTTTTCAGCAGTGATGATACTATTAGGACTCTGTCAACGCTTAGACTGTGTTTTGTATAAAAGGATGCCTGTGAATCTTTTGGGCGTCAGCAGTAGAATGCTATGGTTATCTAGATGTACACTCAGAGCTTCATATAGTCATAGGTGGGGCTTTTGAGAGCTGATTGTATCATGGGGGCTGGTAATCATCAATGAATTAGTCAACTAATGAGTTTATAGCTGACTTGCTATTAGAAGTGAGATCTCGTTGGAAGATGTAGGTCACTGGAAGCAGGTCTAGAAAGGTTTATCTCTTCTATATCCTTTCTCTCTCTTTCTGTCTGTTATGCTATGAGCAACCATCCTCTGCCTATGCCACCTGGCCTTGGTAGCAGTTAACTATGGACTGAAGCCTCTATAAACTATCAATCAAAATAAACCCTTTCTCCTTTAATTTGGGTATTTACTTATTTATTTATTTATTTATTTATTTTTGTCCCAGCAATGAAGAAAGTAATTAAGGCAGTTCATGTGTTGAAGGTTTGGTCCTCAGTATGGCGGGAGGTAGTAGACTTGTAGGAGGTGGAGCCTGATGGGACACCCTGATGTCATTGGTGGCCTGCCTTCAGAAGGGGTCATGTGAGCCCAACCCTTACTTCCTGTTTTGAGATGTAATATTTCCCTCAAACATGCAATTTCTTCATGATGTGATCCAGCCAAGGGGGTCCTTTCCAAAGCTGAGCCAAGGGCAGTGCCATACCCTCTTTAAAAACAGTGAGTTAAATATACCCCTTTTCTTTATAATGTTACCTATTCCAGATATCTCATTATAGTAATACAAAATAGAAGTAATCACTGCACTATCCCTCTGAAGAATCATTCCTCCATTCAGCAATGAATACTAACTCTTTCACTTCCAGTTTCAGTTGTTTATTTTCCAAACAATCACCAAGATTCCACCGCTCAGTTCTTTATAATATCAGACCTTTTCATAATATGTAGATGTATCTATCATTTTTAATTTTTAAAGTTCCTTAAGGGAGAAAAAGACAAACTTTGTGTATTGTTTTGTGAAATATAAACAAAATTGGAGGCACTTCATAAATAATGCATTATAGCAGCATGATTTTGAAAATATGCTTCATGCATACCAGCAGCTGAAGCTTTCAACCTAATTAAAAATGAAAATACTATTATAATCTGAAATTATATTTAAGTTATCCAATTAGAATGCCTGATACTAAGAGAAAGCATTCAAGATGCTGCCTTTTAGAAATGAGCTTAATTTTTCTTCTCCTATTACTCAAAGATAAAAGCAGATTCTTTACACATTGTGATCAAAGTCAACAAGGACTGTACCCATCTCATTTGAACTTTCCAGCAGCTTTAAATCCGTACATTCCTGTCACGTAAGATTTTACCTGAAAAACAACTAGTTAGTGAGGCAACACATCATTCAGTTCTTTTCTGTAAATTCTGACCTTTGCCTTTGGCTAGGGCAACTACTTCACTCTCCACTCCATTTCCAGTGCACTAACACCCCAGAGCAGCCTGCCAAAGGCAAAACCATGAAGTTCATTTTTCTCTGGGCATTTCTTTCCAGAGTACTCCATGCAGAAGCCCTCACTATTTTCCCAGAATGCACTTCTTTTAAAGTAACTTCTCTACTGGTTATTTGTAGTTACAACAAAGATAATCTGGCATAATAATTAAACTCCTTTCCTTTCCATTGCCATTTATTTGTCCTGCTATCCTTTTTGATTCCTCCTTTGATCATGGTTCTCTATGTAAAGAAGTATTTTTTTCCCCAAAGTCACTTTAACTTCTATTTTAAAACAGTATTTTTCTAGCAGGTAATGAGGGCACTAAGTCTATTTTCAGATTAAACTGGAGTCACTTGTTTGCAACAGATGAATATATCTTTATTAATTTACAGAAGATGAATTGCTTTATTGTTGATTTAACAAGACTTGAAAATGTTTTTCAGTAACCAAGTGTTCTTCTGTAACCACAATACACACAGAATTTTAAGCACCGATGTTTATTTACAGCTCCAATTAAGTAAACTAGGATTTCTAGATGATAGAATGTAACTTACCTAGTTCTTAAAGTTTTCCAGATAATTTCCATTTTGTGACAGGTTTGGGCTTGAACACTACTGTAACCTAAACAATATGTGATAAAACAAAGCAACCTATAAACCAAACATTAAAGCCCACATTCAGAGGGATGGAATTGGAAACAGAAGGGCTTTGATTTTGAAGAGAAAAACAAGTTAAACTTTCTCTGAAACTATCAGTATCAAATGATTATGATAGACTTATGGGATTTATTAGAGTTGATATTTTCCATTGGGGGAAAAAAACAGCAATAAGAAAGATTCATGGGTGGAGATTTAAATGTCTTCTAAAAAAATCAAGGCTTATTTGCAGAAATCGGCATACTTTCTGTAAAAGGTCACAGAGGAGTACTTTAGGTTTTAGAGGCCCTATAGCTTCTGTTGCAGCACTGAATTCTGCCACTGTAGTGTAAAAATAGTCATAGACAACACATAATGTCTAAGCATGGCTACATTCTAATAAAACTTTATTTCCGAAAACAGGCAAAAGACTGAATTTAGTCTTCAGATTGCACTTGGCTTGGTATGCTAAGATATAAATGGAATTTCACATTGTTTAGGGACAGATGTCACATTTTCCTGCTAATGTAAATACTTCATGTTGGACAGAAGTTTATCCACATGAGGGATGCTTTTCTGCTCCTCTTTAATGAATGCATTTCTTCTGAAATTCATAGATTAGCCTTATTTATGTTATGACATGTTTAGGTTACCAATAAGTATAATGCTTATGAGAAAATACATGTAACAATATGAATTTTGGTTTACTTATGTTAATTATACTGTATTGCACAGTGTTAGGCTAAAAAACTGGCATTTATGCTATAGGTGTATCTCCAATTATTATAGATGAAGAAAGGTGGTGGGAGCTAGCCACTAAAAACTATTATGACTGATTTTGAAGTGGAACTGCCATGACAGATTAGCTAAATTACATTAATTCTAAACGCAGTACATTTTTCTCAAAATAATTAGAACCAAACATTTTAGTACTAAGCGCTAAAAATATATAGCATTTCAGGCTTGAGAAAAGGATAGCAATTAAATAAGAGTTCTTTCAAAAATGGAAAGCTCCATCATTAAACTGATGATTACAAAGGATGCTCCAGTTGTAAAGGGTTGATTTGCTCACACTGTCCATTCCTACAATACTTAACATTAAACAAATGGATTTTAGTGAGTAAACTTGCAGACCCTTTCTGGAAAAAATAATACAACAAGAAAAATTCCCAAGTTTTAACTATAAATAACTCGAGATAACTTCAGCTAGGAAGATTATTAAAGTTAGAAAACTAAATTCTAATGTGCTCCTATGAATCCAGTAAAGAGACAGATGCCAAAATCTGAAATAGCCTAAAGGCAAGAATCAGGATTGTGAGTATGTAAAGCTAAAAAGAATAGAATATAGGAGACAATTATAAATCTTCCCTAAAGAGGAATGAAAATGGGAAAGTCTGACTCAGAAGAGCAATTCCCTTCAAGTCATGAAATATTAGAGTCAAGGTCATGATGATCAACCCTTGATTTTACAGATGAGAAAAATTAGTTTCCAGATGTTTGATTATGTGATAAAAAAAAAATTCTGCCAGAGCTGAGTTAGAATTTAGGCCTTCTGTTTTCAGCTTCTGCTGGGGTTTTTGCCACTCCAGTATTGCTCTTCTAAAAGCAAGGAGAGGTATGCATGGAAAGCCAGTCACTGCCAGCCAATTCTCTGCTGTAGAGTAACTGTGCATATTCCTTATCACCAGAGCAGCTTGTGGAGAATGAAAACCAGCCCGATTTTATTGGCCTGATGTTAGGGAAAAATGTACTTAGAATTTGAAACAACTATCATAAAAACCATGGCTAAACACAGAGATACAAATTCATGAAGAGAAAGGAATGAGACAGTCATATTTACTTTTCTTCCATGGTTTACTTCCTCATTTATAAATTCACAAACCATCAAGTAGAGCAAAAACAAAACTGGCCAAAAATTAAGATGGTCTACGTAAAAATCGAAAACTGACTCTGAAGACTTTCAGTATTTAATTGCTACTTCTTTTCCCTCGGTAAGCTTTCCATTAGAATCACTATCCAACATTGACACAGAACATAAACAACAAAACAGCACCTAGAGGCTGAGTTAGAAAGGAAGCAGAGACTCGAGGATCAAGTCACAGAAAAATCTTAACTATAAGAAATCAATGTTCCTTTTGATTTATTTCTTTAAATTTTAAAAAATTTTAAATTTCAAGTCAATGTTTATTGTATCTACTGTTTTCTGAATTTTATAGGCTTCTCCTCTTGTCCTCTTGGTAGTTTCATTTAATTGAAATAGAGCCAGGAAAAGAATTTTGCCGGAACTTTTACTTTCCTGACAGTTTCAGTTGCTGTCTTACAACTTCTTTATGCAGCATCTACCTTTCTCAGAGAGCTGCCTCCAGAAAGATTTTTCAAGTAAACAAATACAATTGTATTTATCACACCACAAGCATTACACTGACATGATGATTTGGCTTTTGGCTTACAGCAACACTTTGGTCCAATGTACAGTACTGGAATGTATAAGGATCACAATCTATGTTGACATTGAAACTAGTTGCTATATTTATATATTATAATTAAATTTAGATAATTTCTCCTCAAAATGTAGTATCATTGATGCTAACATTGAAGATCTGATACTACACTTACTCATGCAGCCTCTCAAAATTTTCACTATGGTTCGCTTTCTCTAACCATAGTGCTCTCAAGATAGAACTGTGATATTTATTTTGCATTCTTGCATCTGAAAAAAACTCCAAAGTATTAAAAAAATTATCCAAGGTATCGTTAAACTTTATATAATGGAATTTTACTTTGATTAAAGGAAGCAAGCTATATTATTTGGATACAAAATGCAGCATAAAAGGTTGAATGAACTCTCATACCTAATGTAAAAAGAAATGTACTCTTATCCTGGCTCAGTAAACAGCTGAGAGTAAAAGTCCTTTAACTTTCCATGGCTTCAGCATTCATCTGAAAACAGTGATCCTGGATAGTGTCAAATTCAACTCTATGATTGCATGATTCTTAAATATTTAAATATCTTTAAAAAGAAATTCATGGGGTTAAACCTAATTTTCAGGATTTTATTTTTAAAGGAACAAAGAAGTCTCCAAATTCAACAAAAACTTTAACTGGGGATTAAGCTAACATTTTGCTCAATTTAGAGACCTATTTCCCACTATTCTACCTGAGTCCCTTAATGTGTCCTATACACAGATAAATATGCACAATTCAGAATGGTTCCTGGGTTCTTCACACCTCAGTTTGAACGTCTCAGAATATCCTTCTCTTGGAAGTCCCCAGTAAGCAGCTGATGGACACGTGTATTTGTAAGGCTGGTCTTCTACCGAGGGCTCTGTGACACATCAACTAACTAAGGAAAGTAGAAGAGAGAAGAGCACAAAGAGCCCTGAATGCTTTCTTACAGTTCTTTCTTGTGTGAACCAATCAAGAACTTTGAGAACTAACAATCCTTTTCTAAGTTTCAATACCACTCAAGGGCCATCACCTCCCAATAATGTTACATTGGGGGCAAATCTCCAACACATGAAATGTAGGAGATAAGCCATATTCAAATCTTAGTAGAGATCCACTGATAACCTTCTAAGTAGCAAGCAAACTGAAATGTATAGGGCACACACAGATTTTCCAGTTCGGAGCAGCAGATTGATTAGAGCAGTGGTAAGATAAATGCCACCAATATAAAGACAGGGATAGTAGAAGAGAGGCAGTAAGGCCTATGCTATAGTTGTCTAGTGATGGTAAAAAGTAGTGAGTTTTTTTACAATGAGGTAGATTTTAAGAGAGTATTTATTATAATATTTTTTGTTTTATTTCACCAACACAAAGTTCAGAAGCTAGGAATAATTATTCAAAGTTGGTGAAGAGATTGTATAGTGCTGTCAGATCTACCAGATGGCTGTTGTAGGACATGGCTATCAGTGCAGGAAATGTGATCCTCACCTCCTAGCTTCTACGCTATCACCAGTCATAACACGAGACAAAAGTCATGAAGTGACTCCCTTTTATAAAGGGATTCAGATATTCTCTCTGCAACTACCCATTTGACTATAAATCAGTTTCCCATCTAACATGTTTTAGAATTCAGATCTGAAATTGCCAATTAGATAGGTTTCTCAGTTTTTGAAAAAAATTGCAATTAATTGTTCATTCCAGGTGGTTCTTAGTGCTTTTGATTAATCAGATTTTCCCTTTACTGCAATCTGGATATTTCCCTAGAGAAAATCAAATCCACTGTTTAATTCGTGAAACTGTTGATCTATAAATTTATAATTTGCAGCTCTCTATTACAATAGATCCAGCAATTCTAAAATGCATGTCTTCAGAATTCCAAAACAGACAGCAGCTACTGAAGCACAAAGACTTGATTGGCCAATAAAGTGAACATGAATCTGAGAAACTATGTAAATAGTGAATAAAAACAACTTCAGGCAGGTGATCAAAGTCTACACTGTCAGTGATAAATCAATTTGATTTATCAACATAAAAGATACTCTCCCTCCCAAGATACTATAACCCCAGTATAGTCATGAAAAAATAAAAAAATAAAAAAACCCAGACAGGTCATAATTGAAGAACATTCTACAAATATCTTCACCAGTAATCCTCAATCCTTCCAAAGTCATCATACACAAGAATCAGCTGAGAAACTACCACAGCCAATAGGAAGATAAGGAATCCTGACAACTCAATGTAAACTGATATTCTGAAGTGAGACAAAATATCATATAAAATACAATGCAATATGAATAAAATATGGGCTTTAATTAATGATTATGAATCAATATTGGTTCACTTATTGTAGCAACTGCCCTACACTGGTGTAAGATGTTTTAATAGGGGAAAATCTCAAACAATATAGAATTGGATGATTTAGTAAATGTTTGTATGTTTTGTGATTATTCCATGTGAACCTGCTTAAGATGCCTTGGGAAAAATGTATTAACCTAGTTCAAAAAATAGGCTCAGAGCTATTTACTTATACACTATCATAAAAAAAAAACTAAGTTCTGATCCAGATGTTACAAATTATAAGCCCCTGTCATTCTAGTACACAAAATTCAAGGTGAAAAAAAAAATCTGTCTTTGAAAGATAAGATCTCGTGGAGATAGAAGGGGCAGAATTCAGGCAATCAAGATTTGGCTAACAAGCATGCCAGAACATCGCAGGTGAAGCAAAAAACAGATGATTGATAGAGATATGAAAGACAATGATGATAAAGTCTAAAGCACAACTACAACTGGTGATGGTGATTGGCTTCTTATTTTGCGCTTGGCAACTCTGATTCCATGACCTCTGGCAATACAGTTAACTATTCTGAAGTCTACATTCTTTATTCTTGCAATGAGGATAAGAGAATGTAGCTTACAAAACTCTAGTGATGATGGCTAGTACATAGGCAACTTAGTGGACACTATGTTTAGGCAAGGAAGGCTGCACCCATTATTTCATCTCACCTAAGTATGGCCAAGACATCAGCAAACCAAGTCGAGCATGGCTGCTCATTCTGAGACTTGCTGTGCTCACACTCAGAATATGACAGCTGTATTATATCCACACATCAAGGATGCTCTGAGATTAGTATGACCTCCGTTCCTCTGTTCACTTTCAGGAATTCATTTGGAGCTATTTTTCATGTAACAAGCAAAGTTTAAAGTCAATTGGAAGGACTTTGCTTATGCTCAGTGGATGATAGTTGTACCCATTCCCAAGGTACTTTGGGAATCACTGAGCTGCAGATAACTCTCTTTACCCAGGAGAAATCCTATAAGGCGTGCTATTTCTGAGAGGACAACAGCATCAATTCAGAAGATTTCCATAGCCGTTTTTTTCTTTAATGTACTTAACAACATACAAACTAAAAACACAAACTCCTTCCCTTTCTTCTTAGCCCTGTTCTTTCATAGACAATACCAGTGATGTACAATAGCAGTAGCTGATAATTACTTTACCCCCGCCATATGTCAGGGACTATGGTGGCAAAAATTACAAACAGAACCTTTAAACCTTTCAAATTCATGGCAAGGAGTTATTGTCTTTCTTTTACAGATAACTGATTATTAGAGAGGTTAAATCACTTAGTGAAAGTCACAGTCAGCAAACAATTTTAAGCCTTATTATATTTTAGTGCTTGTTTTTTCTCTAAAAGTTTATTATTATGTTTAAAACTTATCTCTGTACCGTCAATCAAGGTCCTTATAGCAAAATCTCAAGAAAGCATGAACACAGTACCATTTCCACGATATAGCTGGAATCCAGAACAGTAATATCAAGCCCAGACACCAAATAAAGGCTTATAGCTCCCCTAAAGAGGGCCTATGGTACTTAATTCTCCACAACACATACTACACTGCTAAACTGTTACTTGTTGATATGTTTACAACTCCATCCAAACCTTGATGCTCAGTGAGCTGCTCATCATTCCATCGCACCTCCTAGCACAATGCCCATAGGGTAAGTCAGGACAGGAAATGGAGTAATCATAAATATGGTTTCCAACATACCCCATGCCAACCAAAAAAAGTAAAAAGTCCACATTACAGGCATAACAATATGGAGAAACATAAATGCACATGCACTCAATGAAACAAGAAGTCAAAAAACACAATTAAGAGCCACAGGGGCTGGGAATGTAGCTCAGTGGCACAGTGCCTACCTGGCAAGCATGAGGTCATGAGTTCAATTCCCGGTCCAAAAAAAAAAAAAAAGGTCAAAAGGTCAGGGATTTAGCTCAGAGGCATAAGCATCCACCTGGCAAATGTGAGGTAACGAGTTTGATCCCCAGTACCCAGCACCTGCAAAAAGAGCCAGACATCTAACATCCTCGAAGAGTTTGCCATCCTTTTATAGAGTCAGAAATACCCTGGGGTGTAGGCATCTGCTAATCACTCTGTCATAATAAAGTCAAGAGTCTGAACCTATGGTGAGGCTCCATTAAAGTTCAGGAAATGCAAATTAAGGCCAATATTATGCTAAAGCCCTAAAACACCACAAATAAAAATCAGTCAACTGTAAAAAGCATATAATGCCATCATAAGCAAAAAATGTTCACAGATTTCTCATGCCAAAGCTCTCAGCCACTGTACAGCTAAACAGGAGCTGGACTATATAAGATACATTTCATGCCAAACTCCTCCCGAGCCATTATTACCTACAATGCCTGCCTTTTATAAATAGAGTTATACTCCAAATCATCCAGACACCTCAGTGGGAAAATAACAAAAGGCATTTTTAAAAATACCAATTAAATTGTTCCTCTCTACACACAAATTGGAAGCAATAAAATTTCATGCTAAAATATCTTATAACTGACTGCTTGCTTTGTTACATGTAACTCTGGTTTTATGATGTGTAAGGAAATGGGAGGTGAAGGCAGAAACAGTGGCCATCCATTCAACACATTCTTAGTCTGCTCACATAGGTAAGAGGCACTTCCCCAGCTGAATGGAGTTTTCCTGTAAACAACACTCAGAAAATTAGAATCTGCAAACTGTTTTCACTACTACTTCACATACACGAATCCAATAAGCTGAACATCCCATAATTCTTAAAAATGAGATGAGGAAGATAAAGAGGAATGAAAACACCATATGTGCTGATCTTATGTTTTAAATAGCTGATTGTCCCCAAGCCTGTTGAATGCTCATTCTATGGAGATATTTCCACCCAAGTGTTAAATTTTAGTCTCTTAAAAGAAAAGCCACAAGATAAAAATTGCCTTTCTTTCTGAGCAGGTGTTTCAGCTGCCTCAAAAATTTATCCCAAGGTAGCTAGTACATTCGTTTAAAATGCATGTTTTGGCCGAGTGATCCTTAACCTGGAGCAATTTCCACTCTCTACTGACTGGCAGCTGATACCTTCATCAATGCCAGAAAAATGCCATTTTCTTACAGAGCTGTTCGCCCCCTTTCAATTGCTACTTCGTCTTTTCACTTTGCTGTAAGCATGATGAACTGGCAGATACACTGACTGATGGCAGAAGCCTGGGCTGGGCAGCAAAGAGATTAAAAGGTGGCTTGCAGTCTGTGATATGGATTTGAAGGCATACTGCCTTGAGGTTAAGTAGCCCAAATCACATTCTGCCATAGCTGAGAATTTCAGCACCAGAGTACCAGCTGCAGAGCTTGCCAGCCTTGTTGAAAAAGGTACACCTGCTCAGAACGGCAGTTGGAATACACCGGGGGAAAACATTCTGAACTTGTCAGAAAAGCTGGCTTTGAGTAGCAGCTCTGCTAAGCACTTGCTGTGGAACCTAAGCAAATCTTCTAAATTCCCATCCAGTTTCCTCACCTATGCAGCAAAAGTTTTATACCTCTTTCAATGTGCATGATAATGGGACGAGATGAAGGACAAGGCTTCTAGAACAGCTATAGACTAAGCACAGTTAATCCCATCTTCCCAGTGTATTATGGAAGATTTCTGTGTAACACTGTTAAATATTTTCTCTGAGTATTTTACTTCGAAGTATATGGTGTATATTATTATTGTAAAATATTGTTTTATTCGTGGTTCCACACAACTGTGGCAAGGATTAAGACCTCATTCACGTACAGTCATGAGTCACTTAGGGAAGAGGACACACTCTGAGAAGTGCACCTGTATGCAATTTTGTCACCGAGGGAAAGTCACAGAGTGTATTTACACAAACTTAGACAGTGTGGCCCACTATATACCTACACCATTTTTTTAACTTAAAAAACTGTTTTACTGTTTACACTTTTTTGATAAATATTAAGGTACAAACACACACAGCAGCCTAAGCCTACACCAGGTCAAGATCATCAATATCACTGCCATCATATCTTGACCTACTAGAAAGTTTTCAGGGGCAATAATGTGCAGAGCGTCCTTTCCTGTGATATCAAGGCCTTTTTCTGGAATATTTCCAGAGTGACCTGTCTACCTGAGGCTGTTTTACAGTCAACTTTTTTTTTTAATATCTAGGAGTGCTTCCTAAAATAATTTTTAAAAGTATAGTGTAGCAAATACATTTGCCAGTAACAGTCATTTATTATCAAGTATTATGTATTACACACAATTGCATTGCTATACTTTACTGTGACTGTTAGGATGGTAGATTTGTTTATACCACCATTACCACAAATGCTTGAGCAATGCATTGTGCTGCATTACCGTGGCTAATGGTAATGAATAATAGAATTGTTCAGTTCCATTACCATCTTAGAGGACCCTTCATAAATGTGGTTTGTCATTGGCCAAAAGAGTCTTACATGTTGCATATATGAAATCCCATGTGAACACACAATGTCACACCATTCATATGGCGGAATGTGGATCACTAACAGTCCCTTGCTACTGGTGCCTGGTATTTTACTAGGTCAGTCCTTCATGTTGAAGCATGACATAAAAATCCAGATGCTTGGCAAGGGAATACTATGATTTTTATCAATCATTGTCCTTTTCATGTGGTTTTATTTCTCATATTCTCATATCGAATGTCATTCATGTAATGGCCTTTCTATCTGAAAAATTTAATCATATCTGACTCATTTTACAGAGAATTGTGAGGATCCATGAGGGTAGAAGTGCACAAGCTAGTAAATGGGGCAAACCAGGATTGAAACCATCATGCATTTGATTTCAAAACTCAGGTCTTCTATGTAAATGAGCCTCATTTCTTAAAATTCTTAATGAGTGTAACCAGGATAATGAATCGTGGATGCCATTAAACAGAATGTTTGATTTCTTTTACTGTGTTATCAAACAGAGAACCAAATAGTGCTTCTAAAACCAATGACCTATCAATTACCAATATCTCTCCCAATCACTTCAAGCACTTAGCATTTTTTGTAACTTTTGTTTAGAAAACACTCATCGAGAGTC
The DNA here is from genome assembly GCA_004363535.1 of Dasyprocta punctata. NCBI lineage: Eukaryota > Metazoa > Chordata > Mammalia > Rodentia > Dasyproctidae > Dasyprocta > Dasyprocta punctata. The sequence continues at coordinate 43,587 of RJWM01001639.1, read as the reverse complement.
TATCAGAAGCTAGGTTATCTAATTTGACAATGTCCTGAGATCCACTTGGCTATTTTTACTTATCAAAAATGTTTATGTTCTAAGGAGAAATATTTATTGTCTTCACTCATCAGGGTCTATCTTAATAGGTTATACATTGGATTTTCTGATGTGGTGGTTGTTCTATGTTTTAGACCTAAAAATAATGGTCATGCTACTAGAAAGATACTATTTGGATGCCCTCTGATCAATGTAATGAAAAAACTTGCCAAAATTCACAGTGGATGAAAAAGAAGAAATAGGTGAAGTGGATCCAGAAATTGTGATGGCACAAGTGTAAGAAACAAATACAAGTTGTGTGTTTGGTGGATATGGTTCTCATCTTGAAATAGGGGTTTCTAAGTCCCAAGCAGACCATAGAGGAGAAAGTGAGAGGCGGGATAGATAGTCAAGCTTCATCTATATTTCAGCCACTCCTGCATTATGAGCTGAGCTCTGCCTCACATGATCTCTGGCAGCATTAGAGGCTCAGAGGAGAGCGACCCCTGCTGTGAACTGAGGATGTGAGGGATCTAGGTCCCCTGCTCCTTATGACAGTCTAATGCTTGATGGATGAAGTCAGGGTGAGGTCATGATGCTGGTGATGGTGAATGTCATTATTAGGAATTTCAAACTTATACTACTAAGAAGAAAGAAATTGAAAATATCACCAACACTGCACTGGTCGTGGAAAAATCGTCTTCTATGCAGCTAGTTGCTGGTGTCAAAAAAGGTTGGGCAACTCTATCTTAAATGACAGTTATTATATTCAACTTAGAATGTACGAATATGTATGGAAAATTATCAGCCGACACCCTAAGATACATGACTAACGTCCTGCCCACCATGGCCCGAAAAAAAAAATCCAGTGGTTTGTACCACTTGGGTGATCTATTACATATCTCAGTACCAGGCAGTGCTGCTTGAAATTCAACAGGAATTCAGAGGCACGTTTTATTCACCTGTTTAAATATCCGTTGGACTACGCTGCTCAACTTCATGTCGTGCTTTAACTCATTAAGTCTTCCCTCCTGAACCCCCAAAGTTGTGTGCGTAGTCTTTTTAATTTCTTGGTTTTACAAAATATCTGAAGTATAGTTTATGCCTTTATCTAAAATTAAAATGTGAGAGACTAAAACATCTGAAATTTTAAGATAGTTACTTTATGGAAATGAATTGCATGTATGATGTGTACAAAAAAATGTGAGGGAAATTAATATATTTTAGTGTCATGATTCTGTGCAATCAAAAATATTTATCAATTAATACAATTTCTAATAAGTATAAAAAATTCTTAGTTTGTTCCCTTATAAACATCAAGTCTGATTGCAGTATATTTCATTGTTGATTATAGCGTTTGAAGTATCACAATTCCTGGTATAAGAATCAAGGTTCCACTAAATTCATGACTGGTAAAGGATATTTTACCTCATTTTGCTGTCACACATCAATTTAAGTACTAATAGTATATGATGTAAAAGTGAAAATATGCATGGACAAATGTCTATAATTTTTCCATACTGCTGGTTAAAATAGGTGGGCAGAGTTTTGTTTTGTTACTCCCAGAGAAAAGAGAAACAACTTCAAAAATTAGTATTACTGAAATATACCAAAAAATAGGAAAAAAAAAAAAGCTCCTACTCTATTCCTACTTAAATTATCCTTTACATTTTTCTGTTTTCTTAAATTGTGCACTTGTCTATTTGGCATTCATTCACAGAAGTCTACTAATGTTAACTATTTACTGTCTGACGTTTCGGCCTCCAGGGCTATCCTTCTTACAAATAGTAGGGGCTCACTTGGTGGTGTGGCTTTCATAGGTAAACTAGTCAGGCCAGAGCCCAGACCTCCAACCAGTTCCTTTATTACACTTTCATACCAAGCCAATCTTCTCTCTGCTCTACATCAGCCCAAGGCTAGGTACCAGACAAGACAGCCACAATGCGCCCAAGGTCATGGAATTATTCTAACTAACCAACCTAAAGCATGGTACCTTGTCAACTGTAATAAAGGCTGTAGGCTAGACCCTCCCCTTGGCTCTTCTGCCTCCTGATTAAACCTGGTGCTTCTCCACCTGATCCCGCTGGCCTCTTTCTGTCATCACTGAATCACCTACACAAATTGAAATCAGATAGGTACAACCACCAAGGCACCTTCTCTTCCTTAATACCACTGCCCACACCAGCTGCAAATAACAGGTCGCTTATCTCCTCGCCTTGGTTTTATTGAGGTAAAATTTACATACCATAACATTTACTCATTCATACAATATGTTTTGTAAATTTACAGAATCGTAGAACTATCAAAATAATTTAGGACATGAACTTTTCTATCTCTAGAAAAACAAGAACAACAAAAATCTCTCTTGCCCAATGCTTCAGCCTGGGGCAACCACTGATTTTTGATCTAGATTTGTCTTTTCTAGACAGCATATCTAAATGAAATTATTCAATACATAATCTTTAACATCTGGTTTCATTCTCTTGGCATAATATTGTTGAGGTTTACCCATGTTATAGTCTATCCCTTTGTCCTAGTTACTTTTTACTTGCTGATGAGACAAAATACCTGATGCCCAAATTTAGGGAAGGAAAGGTTTCTTTCTTACAGTTCTTGGGGGTTTCAGGCCATATTCAGTTGGCTCCAAGGCAGCGTGGTGTGGCAGGGCAGCCATTCATGGTGGCTGCAAAACAGCCAAGCGTGAACCCACAAGAGAGGGAGACACACCTTCCTCTTGCCCTTACACTGTATGTCAGCTCCACCCCTGGGTGAATGCAGCCCTCACAGCCAATGCCAGCACTAGAAAACAAACCAATCACGAATGCCAGACTCAGCTGTGTCCATGTCATGATTGCACGAGACTTGGCGGGGCCACAGGACCATACCCATAACACCCTTTTTATTATAACATAATATTCCATCAGATGGTTTTAAGACATTTTGTTTTTCACTAGCTGATAGGTATTTGAATTGTTTCCAGTTTTGCCTATTGTAAGTAATGCTACTGTGAAGTAGTACACAACTCTACAAAAACTTACGTTTTTAGTTATCTTAAGTACTGAGGAATGGAATTTCTAGATTGTAAGTTATTTGAGAACTTGCTTAACTGTTTGCAAGAGTGTATGTACTATTTATAATCACAACAATTGTCAGGGGTGTAATTGACATGTATGAGGGTTTTAGGCTCTCTTACTGTCTTCAATACGTGGTGTTACCTGGATCTTTCATTATAGCAATTCTAGAGGCTGTCTTTAGCTTTCAATAGTTGCATTATGATAAGTCTAGATGTGAAGATCATTGTGTCTACTTGGAGGTTTTTGGCACACTTGGGGGTGCAAATTCAATTTATTTTATCAAATTTATGAAGCTTATAACTATTTAATTCAAATGTTTTTCTTCCCCCTTTCTGTCTACTTTCTTTCTGGAATTCCTATTATATATCAATCACGTTTGATGGTGTCCTAAAGGTCTCTGAGGCACCATTCTTTTTCATATACACAGTATATATGTAATTTTATATTTTTTATTTTGCTCTTCAGGATAAATAATTTCAGCAACTGGCACAGACTCCAGGGAGAGAAAGATGTGCCTCTCAAGAACCTGCCCTGCCAGGTCAGAGAGGCTCTGACCAGATGAAAGCTAGCCTGCCTTCCTGCTGAGTGCGCTGACTGATGCAGGCTCCAGTGAGAGAAAGATGTGCCTCCTATACACCTACCAGCACTCAGGCTAGGAATCAAGTCCCCCCGGCCCCCCGCCATAAGCAACCTGCTGGTTCAGAGGACCAGCTAATTTGATAGCAACTAAGGTACATAAAGCAACTAAATGCTTGTATTGTTTGGCTGATTTTGCAGGCCTGGGGCCGCCAGTCTGAGCATCTCTTGGGAATGACAGTTTGCAATGTAGCAAATATGGGGAATTTTCTTTTGTCTTGTCTTCGAGGCCCAATATTTTTCTCATTGTTTTGCTTTATTCTGATTAATTCTTGTTTCTTTTATCCTTTTTGTGTGTGTCATTTCATATCCTGTTTTTATTGGTTTTATTGTGTTTTGTTTTTGGTTTGATTTTACTATACCTGATGGAATGGTCAACTATTCTGAAAATAACAAGATATATCATAGTATCTTTCTTTGAAGTTCTGTACCAGTTCTACTGCTTTGTTTTGATTGACTGTGTTCTGTTATGTTGTGTTGGATTTTACTACCTTTAAAATTTAAAAAAAAGGGACAAATAATTTCTACTGACATGTTTTCAGGTTCACTGTTTGATCCTTCTAACCCATCCTGAATCTGCTATTGTGCTCCTCTGGTGAATAATTCATGTCAGTTTCTATATTTTTCAAATACAGAGTTCCCATTTGTTTCTTTTGATAATTTTTATCTTCATTGATATTCTCTTTTTTCTGAGTCACTGCTGTTATCTTTAATTATTCTAAACATGATTTTGTTTTTTAGTTCTTTGAACCTATCTATACTGTTGATTTAGAGGCTTTGTTTGTTAAGTCTGACATCTGGGGATCTCAGTGGCAGTTTCTGTTGACGTCTTCCCTGCTTTGGATGGGTCATGATTTTCTGGTTTTTTGTATGTCTCATGACTTCTATTTTAATAAACACCTGACACTTTAGAAGTCTGAATTCTGATTTTCTCTTGAAGATGATTCACTTTGATGTTATATTATTATTACTGATGATTTGTTTAGTAGCTTTCCTGGATTAATTCTGTGGACTTTGTCTCTGTCTGAGACTGTCGATGTCTCTGCCCAGTTGTTAAAGATTATATTTTTATTCTCAAATTTGGTGCCCTAGTGATTACTTGTACGTGAGAAGAGCCTGCTGGTTAACCCTAACTGATCAGAAGTTGTACTCAAACATATTGAGTAAAAAAGTCTGTATCTTTTGCAGAGAGAATCTGTATATGGGGACACATTCAAAGTTCAGGTAGCTTATATCCACCCCAACTTTTATGTTATGCTCAGCCCTGTTGTGTCTCTTCTCAATTTGGAGCACTGTCTCATGCTCAGCTAGGGAAATATGTATAGCTAAGATCTTCTCCTTTCTCTGCTGACTGTGAGTGCAAACTTGCATGTGCATAGACTTTGAAACCTACAGAGTTACACGAGACATTATCTGAGACACATTATATCTGTCTCATTTACCAGATCTTCTCATTACATTTTTGCCTAATCTGCCATTTTGTTCCTTGTCCCACACAGGACCATGATGCAAGCTAGCTACAGTGTTGGTCTCCTGTTGGCTTATTACCTAGATCAACATTGCTTCTTACAATGTCCAAAGGCATATAGTTTTTTCCATATACTGATTTAAATCAAATCATTCCTCTCTAGCAACTGAGTTCTGGCTTTCATAGTATGCCCTGCCTTGGTGTTTACTACACTGAAGTATCTGAAAGTAAAGAGAGGAGCCCCAGGAAAGATACTACAGAGTGCTACTGCTTGTACTCAGGGTTCAGTTGATTTTCATAATAAATCCTTCTCAACTCTTCATATGTAGTCAGCTACTGTTCAGACTCCTGAAACCAGTTGGGTCAAATATTTGGACCTTTTTTTCCATTCATATTTTAAGGAGAGGGCATGTAAAACTCCTCATTTCATCATCCTGAAAGTCTCTACACCTCTTTCCCTTAATTTCATCAGGAATTAGTAAAGCCATAAGTGGTATTAAAATTCAACTTTCAAGGAAGCCAAACTCTTACTGAATGAGAAACTAGACCTGGGCATAAGAATTAAATAACTCTTTGGGGATTTCTGCCGTTGCCAGGAATAAAGATACTCTCAAATGGTATTAAGAAATTGCAGCAAGTTTTCAAGAGAGTAAGAAACAAGAACATTGATTTGAGCATTAGCACAAAGATGCATAGAAAATGGGGAGTTATTTAGATGCCACAGGAGTTCCATAAGCCAGAAGGGAGCTGTCTCACTCAGCATCAATTTTAGAAGACATCCTCTCAAATAAATTCTGTACTGCCCTCTACTTCAGTGTAAGTGCCCTCAGCACTGTTTCTGCTTTTACTATGCTCTGCTCACCAGCTAATGGGACTTCACTCATATCCATTCAACTCTATGGATTCCATTAACTCATGGCTTCACTGACTCATAGTCCCCTTATTCTCTTCCTTTTTTATATCTCTCTAATTCTTTCCCACCTGCTGTTTGTGACATTCTTTCTGTCTCACACTGGAGCTTCTTGGAAAAGAGGATCTGATGAAATATCATACTGCAGTGCTCCTCAAAATTTTATGTTCATACTGAGAATTTTAGAATCTTTGTTAAGTGAAGATTTTGATTCAGAAGGTCTGAGATGGAGCTGGAAATTCTCCCACAAAATACTGATACTGCTGGTCCACAGATCACACTTCTCCCAGCAAGGGCCTACTCTGCACCTGAAAAAGAGCTCTTGCAAGAAGGTGCTATTGAGGTCACAGACAAACCTTCAGCTGTCGACTTTTGTGTCACAGGTTAATTCTCTATCAATCTGGGTTGCATGGTGCAAACTGTGGTGACCTGTGTTCAAAGAAACCCTTAAGAGGGAGCTCTGGAGGTGGCATACACTCTATGCAGTCTGTGTAGTACAATCTTTTTAGTGCTTTTTTTTCTCCTTAATGGATAATGTTTATCTTTGCTGATCAAACTGAATAATACATTAGACATTTAGTAACATGTAAAAGGTTGTTGGGCAGGTCTCCAAAATACTAGCATTTTCCAAGAATGACTACTCTAGCTTTTGCTCATGACATCAAATAGCTGTGAGTTTTGTGCCTCTCACTCTCTGTCTCTTTCTCTCTCCTCCCACCTCCACCCACACTCTACATCTCTTCTCCATTTGTTTTCATTTTGCAGTTAGGTTTTTGATGAAAACAATGATATATTCTCAAATTAATTTATTCTTGATAATAGGAACATAGAGACGAATACTCTCAGTGATATTTAAAAGCAATCACCAACCAACAGACAAACGTTGAGTTTAGGCAAAACAAGAGGAAACAAAAAATAAAGAGTAACCAAAGAATAATAAAGATAAAACAGAAACATTGAGAAAAAGTAAGTGATACAGCTGACTACTTACTGGCCCAGACTTTCCTTTAAATCTGTCTTACACAAATTGCCTATATTTTTATATCTGCTGAAAATGAGAATATATGAAAACAAAATCTCCCAACACATAACAGAAGGTAAATATGCACATGAAAACTTGTGTTTGTGTATGTATGTTACTAAAGTACCTTAGCAGTGAAAATGAATTTAGCATTTATACACCTGTCCCATTTTTTTCTATTTAATTGGAGATTAGGTCTCTATATTTTCAGATTAATTAATAGAACACCTTGTATTCTATACACTATATACTCATTATAATGGTATTTCTTTATCTTTATAAATCTGTTTATCTGTATGTCGCTCATCATGATTCACAAAGCCCTTTCATCTTTTAATTAATTAAGAACGGTCAGTGACAGGCCAAATAGCATATCGTTGCATGCAGAACTGGCTCATTCTCATTCATCTTCATATCTCTGGTGTCTGGTGCCATGCTTGGCTATGCACCACCCGAATCCAGTGTGAATATGACTCTTCTGAGCCTGCATAAGATGATCCCCAAGGTCTCTTCCTCATTACATTTAAAATGCAGATTTATCTTGAAGGCTAAAGAAAATTGAGAATTACCTATTGAATTGCCAGGAACAAGCACATCCAGCTAAAGTGTCATTTTTCTACTGACAGATGGCTTCCAGACAGACACAAATGATTAGCATTTCCTCTAAAACCTTAAAGCCAGAAACATATATCCTGTCCATGTCCTGTGATCAGCAGGTAGAAGGCTGGCATGTTTTCTTTTGAATCCAGAAAGTATTTGGAAGCATGCTGGGCTTGGCAGAAACTGAAGCTAGCCAAGGCCTGGTTCTGATCATTTACAGCTGTTTCCCAGTCTGTTGTCATCCTACCAGACGCTAATGAACCACACGCCAGGCCTGCCTGCTGTGGCTTCCGAATGGGGTGGAGGCAGAAACTCCTATTAAATCAGTCTTATAGTCAGTGAACAGCAATACTGTTGCTGAAGTGCTCTTACCAACTAAAACAAGGAAAGAAAATCTCTCCCACTCTGGCTGCATGTAAGAGAACACTGATCCCACTTGGAAAAACATAAACATACAAGTTAACACAACTATATCTTGTGGTGGATAATTATAGATACATAAAAAAATTGATCACAGAGTCGTGCGGAACTTTTCTTCACAATTGGAACAATTTAATTAAGCATGAAGATAAGGATATAAAAACTCAGTTTGTGTTTCAGAAAATTCCTTAGGAGCACTCAAGAGGCTAAGGTAGGCAGAGAATTGTGAGTTCGAGGCAGGCGTGGGCTACAACGTGAGCGCAAGTCTGGCCTGAACTACACAGTACAATGCTGTCTCAAAAAACTAGGGCTGGGAGTTTGGCTCAGTGGCTTAAGTGCATGCCTGGTAGGCATAAGGTTGTGAGTTTCATCCACCGGTGTCCCCCAAAAGAAAATTCCTTAGGAAATTATTAGAATGGTCAAAATAATATAATACACAAACTATCAGGATGTGAGCAAGAATTTGGTATATTTTTCTGGATATTAAACCTAAAAGAAAATTATACAATATAATTTCAAAATGTAAAGGAAAACTACGTATTTTTTTTAAATATCAAGCTACACAGCAACTAACAAAATTCCAGACACACAGAGAGGTATCAGGGCAACTGTTGAATGAGTCACAGAATGAAGGGAAAAAGAAAAGAAGGGATTGTATTATGGTCAAAAATTTCAAATATATACAAAAATTAAAGAACCAACTAGGAATATTATTTTAAAATGTTTATCCATTTTCCTTATGTTAATCCAAGATCAAACTCTCATGCAACAAAACAGCAGGGAAAAAGCTCCCTGAAGTATTAGAAGAACAAATTAATCCTTAACTTTGCTAGAAGAATCCATTTGCTACTGTGACTAGCCTAATGCATCAAAAAAGCAATACGGTTTCATGTTAAAGGACCCTTGAAATCTAAACACATTAAAACAGATCGATTTGGAAAAACATGTCAGTCTTTTATCACTTACTAATGTCAACTGATTTTTATTAGGGCCCGTTTAACTGTTCTATGGTTATTCTTACTTAAATGTTTTGCGAAAGATGACAAACAGTGCCTATGAAGCAACATGTTGTAAACAGAACCTCCTGGATCTAATAAATTCTGACCTCCAAAGCAGTCTTGCCAGAGGACAGCTATTTCAGGCAAGTGTTGAAATCATTTTAGTAGGTAACCATTACAATTATAACACCATAGTTATCTATACTTTAAAAAAGCTAATACATTCTTGAAATGACTTCTAAATTTGCTTTGTGGGAAAAATATTACAAAGATCTATGATTCATAAGTGAGATAAAAATTTTAACATACATACAGGAAAATACAACATGAACAATGTGTGTATATAAAGACATTGAATGGTTTGCTACAAGACTCGAAGAGAACTAGACTCAAATGTGATTGAGATACAGTTGTGTGATCCCTAGTAAAGAGTTTGCCTCTCTGGGTTTCAGACTCTTCAATGCTAGAATAAAGATAAGGCCAATCCTATTTTATGTAAGATATTTTCTACAATAAAATTCATGGTATCAAATATCTACAACTTGATATTTCAATTTAGGCATCATAATGGAACCAAAAGCAGCAGGAGGTCTTTCTAATATTTTTGGAAAGCATGCACTCAGGATAAATGCATCCATGGAAATATCAAAGATGACACAGCTCCAAATGTAGCAAACACAATATGGTAGTGTAATCTAATATAATGTCCATAGTTCAATTTGTGACCTATTTTTATCTGAGTGACCCCTGTTGATTTATTTCTAGAATCTGCTTTGGGCCAACCATTGCAAATCAAAAATAATTATAAAATATTAAATATTCCAGTGGCCTCTGTGAACTATGTCCTAAAATATTCCTCTTAGCTTTCCAGCAAAATTCTCAGGAGAGTTGGGATAATTCTGCTATAGTCATTAAAATATAGATGTTGCTTAATTTACGTTATTCGTTGTTATTTTTATTCATATTCCACGATCCTAATGTAACAAGATTGTTAAAAAGAACATTTTCTCAAGAATTAGAGGATAGATTCAGTGCATTTGAATTACTTAATTAAATGAGAACCACTGAGAGTCTTCGTCGTGAATGTAAGGTTTTGTAGGAAGAAATCTAGAGAAAAACTTATCAGAATGAACCAGAAAAAGGGAAAAGGACATAGGCTAGGTGCCTATTTTGGGGAAAGGAAGGAATAACACTGACAAATAGAAAGAAATCAGATACTTTATGTTCAAATTATTAGAAACATGGTAGACTATTGTAATTTTTTTTAAGAGACAACACGAGAAGGATAGAATTTACATTTTCAGTCTTAAACCCTGAAATTATTAAAATAAATGTGCATAACTGCTTCCAGGGCTAAAGGGTCAGACACACCCAGGATGCTGATTTCTCTGATGATGCTTTGAAAATCTCTTTATGTGGAGAGAAGTGAGGCATCATATGGGTTTATCTGACAGAAGTACAACGCTTTTTTTTTTTTTTTTTTTTTTTTTTTTTTTTTTTTTTTTTTTTTTGCGGCACTGGGGATTGAACTCACAACCTTGCGCTTGCCAGGGCAGGCGCTTAAGCCGCTGAGCCAAACTCCCCAGCCCTAACGCTTCTTAAAGATGTGAAAAGTTCCTCTTTCTTTTGTGTGAACTCAGTTAATTCACTCTTCAACCCAGCATTTTTCTGCTTATATGCATGAAAGATTGGTGCGATGGTGTTTTTATATCTTTTGATACATGTTAAAAGTCCAATGCGTTCACCATTGCTCTACACAGCCTGCCCAGTGCAAGGGTGTTTTTAGAGCTAGCATCTAAATCCTATCCCAAGAAGACAAAAACGACATTAAGTAAGTGTATGTTTAATTTTTAAAAAGACTTTTGACTCACCATCCATTAAATTGGAAGCAGTACCTGAATGATTCCAAGTAAATTCTAGCCTAGCCCCTTTTGATAAAAAATAAATGAATAAATAAATAAAAAATAAAAGAAGGCATTTAGACATTACATTATGTCCACTAGATGGCAGCAGCAGGTATGTGTGTGGCCCCGTGAAAAGCCAGGTCATTAGGGGTTCAAAAAAAAGTGAAAAGAAAGGCAAGGCAATATCAGCTGCAGAATCTTAGACACTTGGACATGAAAGATATTCAAGTTGAAAAGGGACAGAAACAAAGGGCTTGAAACAGAAAGTAATCACTGCAACTTGTGTTGTTGGTGTTATTGATGTTGGAGTACACAGAGCATATAAAAGAGTTCATCAGGGTGGCTAACTTCATGCTGCCCTCCTCTTGGAGACCGGAATAAAAGAGTCCTCTAGATGCTGGAGAGCAGAATGGGTAGGGCCAACAGCTGGTCCATGAAAGCATGTGAACATCAATGCTTTCCCAGGTTTTCTTTCCTTTGTGCGACCCCGTGTGTTAATATCCAGCATTTACCAGAGCTGTGGCGTCACAAGGGCTCCTCTTCCCGACAGAAGCCCTTCAGTGCAATCTTTTCCTAACTACAAAGTCCAAATATTCTTTTGTCCGAACTGGAACACTTTTGTGAATGAAACTAGTGTGTAATCATCATTCCAGAACATCAAGTACAACCTGGACTGTTGAACTAAACAGAAATATGTGGTCATTGACCCCCTCACTTTCTTCATGAGAAGTTGTCCAGCTCTCAGACTCCCAGTAGGTAGATGAACTGAATGTGCATTTTTATTTCCTGTTCTCCACTCAAGCGTACCTGCACAGAGTGAGCAAATGCTCAAGAAGGCTTTGTGAAGTGAATGAGAAACGGTAACTGATCCTGTCTTAGCATGTTTAGGGGATGTTTGGCCAGTCACTAAATGGTGTGACTTTACAGATGAAAAAATCAAAGATGCAGTGTTTAAGGGACTTAGCATCAATATTGTAGCAAGTAGCACAACCAGACCAGAGTCTACTATACAAGTATTGTTCCACAGTGTTGTTTCAGTAGTAATGCTAAAATAAGTAGGCAATGTGACTGTGATGGCTTATATTTAGATATCCTCCCAAGGCCTCATGTGGTCACAGGAGGGGTTTTCCAGAGGTGGCTGGATCTAGAGCGTGTGATGTTGGGATTAAGGATGTGATGCTGGTATTGATGCATAGTGCAATGCTAGGATTAAGAGTGCCCCACTCTGGGTGTTACTGCAACCTGCCCTAAGGACAGGGACTTGGGATAGAATATAAAGGATAGGAAGAGGACTGCTGTTATACCTGCCTGCCTCTTGCTGCTTGCTTCCTCGCTACTTTGCAGTTTTGCTGCCTTCTTGCCTTCTGCCCACCATGAGCTATTTCTTCTGTGCAATGCCAACCTGCCCTGGAGTCAGCAACTACAAACTGAAACCTCTACAAACTGTGAACTTTGATAGACCTAACTGCTTTAAATTCAGGTGTCAAGTATTTTGTCTTAGCAATGAGAAAAGTAACTAAGGCAGTGACCCAAATTAACTAAACAATACTCTTGTGTGACTGCGTAACTTAAAGAAAGAATAGAGTTACAAACCATGAATCCAAGAGGAGACATTGTAGTGAGGCTCTGTGGACAGAAGTGCGGAACCAAGTATCACAGGGGACAACAGTCAACAGAAACGGGGAAAGTGCCTGCCTAGGAAGGAGTGACCTGAATGCTATATGCCCCATCTGAGAGGCAGAGAATGCATAACTGTAGCAGATGGCAGTCTGGTGTTTCAACAAAGACCTGAAGATGAGTTTTGTGTAAGATCTCTCAATGTTTTTAAGTGTAAGCAAAATTGTGAAACTCAGTGTATCCATAGTTCACTTTTGACCTATGAACTGCTGTGATCCTCAGACCCTAAATCACAAGCTAGTGTGCTAACTTCAGCACAACTTTCTAAAACTCCTCAGTGATCTATTGTGCAAACAAAATTGAGCCTTAACTGTGAAGAATGGTCACCATCAACTCGGGCATCAACCAGAAATGACAAACATGAGGTTCCACCAAGTCTGATGATTCTACAAGATTCTACTGAATCAACTATTCATTTTAAATGGTCTTTGGGTGGTTAAATTAATAAATCCTGATTAAGGGAAGAGGCTCTAGTCAGGTAGCATTTATAATAATCCTAGTGGCTTTCACTTTGCAAATAATCCAAGGCAAGACCAGATATAAAACTTCTACTCTATTCCCTAACTTACCTGCCTTCCAAACTTAGCTCCTACATTCCAGATCAGAACTGTTTTTAAGTTTTCCTTTCTGTGTGCTTTTATTTTGTAACAGTTTTTATCTTGTATCTGAGCAAGAAAATACAATAAGTTCAGCTCAGAGTTATTATGTCCGAACAACTGTTCTTTGATAGAATTTTAATTATACTATAAAGTAAATCAAACTTGCCTGAGGGATTCCATAAGAAGATGGCTGACAAAACAACAACAAAAAACACACATATACACACACACAAAAAAACAAAAAAACCCCACTATTATCGGCTCTTTTGCTGAACAGAAACTCAATTAATCTAAACTCTAACCTTTGGCTTCTTTTATTCCACCTGACTGATTTTGTCATATATCTTTTTACTTGTCAAATCTCACTGGCATAAATGTCATTGCACTGTCCTTTATATAACATAATCTCTTAAGTTTAAAATATTTCTCCACCGTACCACACAGACAACCTAGCGTTTCTTTGTCTTCTCATCTACCAAACGTCCTTAAAAACTCTTGGAGTGTACTGCCTTCCTTTTAGGGAAACCGCATCTTCAGTTATGTATTCCTCCTGAGAAAAAATTGATTAGCCCCAATCCTGTACAAGCAGTTAGTTAATAAATGTTGAAATACAATAATAATAATGACCAGAAAGCTTCATGTTCTTCCTTATCTGCGAAGGTTGCTATAGTTACCACTAAAATCTTGTTTGGTTTCACTTGTCCCTCAATTCTTCTACATAAGATTCCTTAGGTTTTAGCATCTATCCTCTCCCTCTCTATCATTTCATTAAGGATCAGTGACTACCATTGGTATAAAACACCTGTGCTGTATATCTGTAACTGTTTGAATTTATAAAAGTATATTATTTCTCATGAAATATTAATACCAAGTGTGAATGTATTTAAGGGATAAAAAAGTGAGAAATATGTCACAATAAAATTTATAACATGCTATTTTTCCATTTGAGTCAAACTGTAAAAATACATTAAGAAATAGATATTTTATAACGAAAGTGTTGTAGTTGTCCATTGAGTAGAGTGCTTCTTCTTCATGAGAAATAAATAAGACACAGTTACATATGAAAAAAGCCACTCTGAATCCCCAAAACAATGTAAAGCAACTCCTGCCATGTGTCTCTATGACCCCAAACAATAACCTTTTCCATAATGTATGTACGAAAAATTTCCCTTGGGTTATGACTCTCACGTTAAAGACGTGGGGCTTTCCCCTCTTTGCCTCCTAGAGGGTTCACTGGTGACCCCTAGAATAACCACTGTCGGTGGTTAGTCAGTGTCTGCCGGAGTCAGCTGCCCTCCATTCTCATTTTCTGTGAGGTTATACCTTGGTCACAACTTTTAAAGTTGTACATCCACATGTCAAAGAGCCTTATTCAGCATATGCCAAGAACTACTGGCTACTTTCTTGCTCATTCCTTATATTCATCCAGTCCAAAGGTTTGGCTAAGTGGCTTAGATCTTGCCTCTGCAAATCTTTTTTTTTTTTTTAAACTTAACATTTATCAGATGATGAAGCTCCTGAGAACTAGATATAACATTGACAGTGGATCCACAGGTACAGATAACCAGTTACCACTTGCGTATAGTCCTTTGTGGAGAAATATGAGCTACAGAACAGTGATGAATGTTCTTTATTCCTACTATAAGTTGACTTACATTGAATGGCTGATATTTCACCACTTAAATCTACAGAAGTGATAATATCATATGATTCAGCCTAGAAGCTGGGAAGCAAAAGGGAAGAGGATGGTGCCAGTGTAGTTTTTGGCATATTCACATTCCCAAGATCTGTAATTTTATTCAGCTTTCTAGACTCTCAGGACTATATAAAAAATTGGAGGCACTATTAAATACTTGCTGAGATACACTAACTTATTCAAAGGCAGGTGAATACATCATGAATGAATTAAATGTGCTTCCTCCTACTCTTCTATCTGGCTCACAGTTGCTAGGGAGCCAGCATAATGAAAGGATAGAGGAGTCAAAATCATGACCATTTACTGACACACTCTTTAGAGGGTGAGGAAGACAGAAAGGCGAACCTAATTACTTTGATAGTGAAGGGGAAAGGTTAATATTAAACATATGTTTCAAACATGCTTTGCTATGTTCTTAAACCAAAAATGTGTGGGGATTCCTGGAAAAGGAGATAGAAAGATCAGTGACTAATATTTTCCAAATGCCATCTAACCAAAAGACACCAGACAGTTACAGTTGGTGCCATGTGGAACAATTGTAGTCCTCTTTCCTGGCAATGTAATTGATAAACACAGAGCATTAAGTTGAGAACCACATACCAGAAACGGCACAGGGAAGGCAAAGTGCTGTCATCACTGTCCCATCCCTGCCGCAGAATACCAGCACCCATGAGTTAAAGGAGAAGGAGTTTATTTTGACTCCCAGTTTCAGTTCATGGTCAGCAAGCTCTCAGACAGAAACAGAACGGGGTGGGGGGTGCCAGAGGAAAAGGTGCTCAATTCATGGAAGCCTGGAAGCAGGGAGGGAAGGGAGGAGCCAGGATACATCCTTCCAGGCCACACCCTGAGGGACCCACATCTTCTGACCAGGCCCAACCCCAAACAGCACATTTATCTGCTAAACATATCCATGGATTAATCAACTAAAGAGCATAGCACTCTCATGTTCCTTGCCATTTCAAATACATGAGACTTTAAATACAAAGCATAATACAAGGAAATAATGAGATATGAAGTATATCTGCTCCATTAACTCACATTTAATACTGATTTATAGAATACCCAGTTTGATCATGTTTTACAGTTCTTCACTTTACCCTCCCCCTACAATTTTCTGCTTAATCATTTTCTGAACTTAATGATATTTTAACACCTATATGCTGATTTTCTCTTATACATTCCCTATAGCAGAATATTATATATTGCCTTCAACTAACTGTGTGTCCTTTGTTATGCCTCTAAAACTTGTGTTTCATGTCCTTCATCTTATTTATTTATTTATTTATTTATTTTTTGCGGCACCGGGGATTGAACTGACAACCTCGCACCTGCCAGGGCAGGCGCTTCAGCCACTGAGCCAAACTCCCAGCTCTGGTTTTTTTTGAGGCAGGGTCGCACTATGTAGCTCAGGCCGGTCTTGCGCTCGTGTTGTAGCCCAAACAGGCCTCGAACTCACAACACTCCTCCTACCTCAGCCTCCTGAGTGCTGGGATTAAAGGCGTGCACCACCATGCCCGGCATCATATTCTTCATCTTTAAAATAAAGGGGCTGGGGAACTAAATGGCCTTAGGATCATTCCAGTGAAAAAACAAGAGAAACACTAGATTTAGATGTCAAAGTTGAGTTCAACTTTGTGTTCCTAAAGCATAAAAGACTAAGACACTATGGTTGAGATTTTCAAAATATGGAATAAATATCACATGGGAATATGTAAAATGGCTTCAGGTGAAACATGAACAGACTGCTTATAATTATCTAACCTGTAGTTTTATGTTTTTTACCATGTTAATAATGGTTTCATGTTTGTGATATAAATAAAGAGAAACAAAATCACTCAAGCAAACCAGAGTTAAAAGCAAAACTGTTTTGAGAAATGTAGTAAATATATAATGGTACATTATTTAAGGAAGTGGTAGTAAATGACTAAGGTCTGAGAAAAAAAGCATAGGAATGTTTATAAAGGAGAAAACTGTAGACAAGTATACTCATTTCTTTCCAATGGCATTATCTTTGAATATTCGAAAAATAGATCTGTCCTTTTAAAATTTACTAACAGTATGCAGTACACTTTCATGAAGCATTCATCCTTGGAAGCCTGAATTCTAAGAAGCAAGTTTTTTCCTCAATGCTGTTTCTTGAATTCTGAGGACTTCAGAAATTCTTCAGAGCCATAGCCCAAGAATCAGTATGGACAAAATCCTTCGGGTCATGGCTAGAAAGGTAGTAAGTTGACATGACCCTAGTTAGCCTGGGAAAAGCCATCTGTCATCCCTGCCTCTCTGCACCAACAGAGATTCCTGTGAGCTGAATCTGCCCGGCACTGAGCTAAGATCTGTACAAGTATTATCTCATGTTTCTCTGTAACAACTCTATAAAGTAGATATTTTATACCTGTTTTATGTAGAACAAGATTGTGTTATGTCTGGTTGAGACAAGGTTCAGACCCAGATCTCTGTAACAAACTCTGACATAACTTTGGACCTTTAATAAGTGTGATATGGAGAGAAATCATTTGTGATCGAGATCCAGAAGTTTAATTTACATATAATTGGTATTTCAAAACATGCAATTGCTAGGTGCTATATTGCACTCCAAAGCAGGTGACAAGAAAGGGAGGGGGTGGTTCTTCAAATGATCGAGTATCTTCATCCCAATCTTTACAATGATTGTGTGATTTATTTCAAATGATTTAGCTATACATTTTTATCAGAAAGCTAATTTTCTTTTTGTAGAACCATTTTATTGTTTAATCATCGAATACACCTAAGATTCACAGCATGACAAACAAACTCACAAGTGTACAGCTGTTTATTAATCTTTTAAAAGTTTTGCTCACTTCATACCTAATGAAATCATTTGCTGATCTCATTCACAGCAATACTTTAAATCATGAGTGTCCAACCTTTTGTTTTACTTGGTCCACACTAACTGAATAAAAACTACCTTATGTTACATATTAAATAGCATACATAGCATATACAGGTAACAAAATTTATTTTTTAATATTTAAACTTATTAAACTGTTCTCCAAATAACATAAGCACCAGATTAATAATTACATAAGAAAATGTACATGTCTATCTAATAACAATAAATACCTGTCTTCACAGACACACACATATATAGATTGAAATGCTATTATCAATAGTCACTGTATTTTACTGCCAAGTTGCACAAACCCATACAATCTCTGATATACACAGATTCTGATTCAACTGAGTGGAGCAAGTGGAGGTAGAGGAACAGATAGCTCTCTACTGTGCCATGCCTTGTATAGGGTTTTCTAGTCTATGAAATTGCCTGTCAAGCACTATGCAACTGAGTCATGAAAAATATCACTAAAAATCACACAGCAATCATTAAAAGTTTATAATCTTGTGGAGCTTGCTTATTAGCTATCCAGGGCTACGTGCAGCCTGCAGGCCATGCATTGAGCTTGCCTGCCTTAAATAATGATTTTTAATAAACTCCAAGGATAGTAAAATTTGCACTGTGTATGTTTATAGATGTATACACACACTCACACTGGGAGTTCTATCATTCCACTTTAAGCCATTAATAATCTCATTTTCCCAAACCCAAAAGATCTACTAAGTAAAATGTTTAAAAGATACAGGAAATACAACATGAGATCTTAGAATTGGTACTATGAAACAAAGAAAAGGACTAAATTTCTCTTCAGGAAACCATGCAATCAAGAAAAGAGCAATTCTCTTGGAATAATTTTGGATTGGCAATTTGCATTGGGAAAGATTTTTTTGTGTGTGTATCTTCAACTTTTATCACTCATGTGTCCTTTGCTGTGATGTCCCAGGACCTGGTCTCAAATGTTTGAAGAGAAGTGGCTATTAGATAAGGTTGTGATTGACAATGCCTTGCTGTTAGCCTGAGCAAACTTACAAAAGAATGGTAAGTCCTGGTGGTACAGAGCCTGCCCTTCTCAGGGGAGGTATATTAGCTTTCAGGAGAAGAGCAAGTCAATATAAAACAAGAAATGAGCAACAAGGTGGATGTGATGCTGGCTTCACTGAGAGAAGCCTCTCCAACAGGTGAGTCAGAATATGGCAACAGGGTGGTGGTGGGCCCCATAAAAACAGCAAGAATCAAAGAAATAATCTAATTTCTCCAGGTCATTTTTTACTCACCTGTAAAATGGATTTGACAGTCCTTTCTTTACAGGGATTTAAAATTGTATAAAGTATAATAACACACCAAACTTTTTAGCATTAGCCAGACACACACTCTGTATTCAATAAATGGAAGCCACCAATAAGAGGTTTAGTACGGACATGTGCTCCGAGATCAGACAGTTAGAACTATTTATCACGAAGACTCTGCGATCTTGAACAAAATCCTTAAGATGATATCCACACTTCGAGGTATTCAAGACCTTAACAATTGTCCATTATTATAATTCAAAATATTAATTATTCATGTTTTTTGAATAGTTACACTATTGTATGATCCACAGTTTATCTGTTAAAGGAATTGCAAATTTTAGATATTTAAAAGCCATATAAAATTATAGGAAAGAATTATGTAATGTGAATATAGACCATATTTCTTTTTTTAAATTACAAAAAGATGTCATAAATACCAAGAAAAAAAATCATCTACTTCGATGTATTTTATAGAAAATCTGTAAAATGTACACAAGTTTATATTAGTAAAAATATTACACATTAAAATACCATAAAGTTTTTTATAATCACATAATTTATGGATCTAACATATTCTTACACTAAAAGAAACACAATTCTTTCTGACATTGGCCCACAAGACTTCAATCAAGAGCCTTTTTTTCCATAGTTTATTATATACCTCCTTGGAAGTACAATTTATGTCTCAGATAGGAAAAAAGCACATCAGAAATATTAACTGTGCTATTTGTTTCACAGTGTTGAAGAGTAAAAAATAGACCAATTGGTTAAGATTTCAAATCCAACGATGGTTACTTTTGCCTCCTATACCAACTCCTTCCAGCATCCTCCTGTTCATCCTCTTGGAGGTACTCAGCATTCTTACTCACAGTGGCATTGTTCCTGCTGTTTGTTGGAGCAGGAAAGCAGAGAGCTGAGCATGGTGCTGAGACAGGAGCCGCAGCGAATGATGGTGAGCCAGGACAGAAGCAATAAAACGTGGGCAGAAAGGAAGGTGGGTAGACAAGGAAATTGTAACTCAAAATTGTATATATTTAAGAAGACTGCAACTCCAGGACCCAGCTGAAGTTCCCCAAGGTGACCCACATCAGCATTCTTTTAGTTAAATTTAGACTCCTTCCCTACTAGACCATCATACCCAAAATTCCTCACGAATACTGTAGGCCCATAACTTGGTTTAATTGAGAAAATGAAGAGCAGGGGCCTGATGCTATGATAAAGGGACATGTTGAAAGAAATCAAAGAGTGCTTAAAGTACAAACAAACAAACAAGCCCCATTCTTGTAACATAGGGTGGTGTTCTTCCTGCAGGTGGGCCACCTTCTCCTGGGATTTCCACCCCCCTCTTCAAGAGAAGCACAAATGTTCCCTACTCTATGAAATAATGGGTTTCATTTCTCTGAGCGCCCACACTCTACTCTCCAGTGTGTTCTAAAATCTCTGCCTAATAATCCCTTCCTATGCCTCTTACTGATGCATCCTGAAAATGCTTTTTCTGCAAAGGACATCAGCAAGCCTGCACACTTAGTCTACAAAAGGTTGCTGTAGGCTTCTTATTTCAGTTTCAGGGACCTTTCAAACACAGCCCAGTGACCAGGGGACATTCACCCTGCTCCTGGGGCCAGGCTCCTGATTGGGAATTTTATGCACAAATCCCCCAAATGATTATCCCCTTTTTCGAATAAGGAAACCAAAGTTCCCCAAATTCAAGTAATTTGCTTATCCCCTTTTTCAAATAAGGAAACCAAAGTTCCCAAAATTCAAGTAATTTGCTTAGGGTCACAGATACTACATGTCACAGTGAAGATCTGTTAGTAAGTCTTTGTGTCATTCCTGTGCTGACTGTTTCTGTCAGAGGTTCTGATCATCAAAGCAACAAACCAAATCTTGTCAAAGAAATACCAATAAAGGGAATATACACTACAGGTTGACAACTGAGGATCTTTAGTTTACAGAACAGTAAGCATATTTTCTTTGTGTCTGCCTTGCATCTGTTCTATAATGAAAATTATATTGTGTCAATGATATGAAAAACACAGCCTTGGAATAACGAAACAACCATTAAAAAAGAAAAAAAAAACTTCTAAGTAAAGGTCTTTCCAAACAGTGTATAAGTTTCTATTCTTTCTACTTGGATTTGTGTGTACATGGGAATATCAAAGATTTTTAAAAAGTAATAAACTACAACAACAAAGTCAGAGTAACAGCAGAAACAAAAAATCCTTCGGTCTCTAGAGAAAGGTATCACTAAGTATAAGCTGGTAAGTGATATTTACGATTCTGGGTTAGGAAAAATCTTGATCACACAATTCAAAGAATCATCCACATTTGCTTGGATATGAACCAGAATGGAGTTTCACAATTGTCCCTTGCTAAGATTTTAAATTCTACCACGCCTGAATTCCAAACTTTGCTTCCTTGAGTAAACCACAACTGGACAGAGAGTTGCCAGACACCCGCGGGGTGGGAATCCCTCATTTCCCCTCCATTTCCACTTTCCCCCTTCACTTCAGGCTCCCCTTTCCTTCCACCTACACTTAACAAAGGATCCTATTTACATGGGTAGGACAGTTCACTGCACCTCTGAATCAGCAGAGGGAGCCTGGATGCCCTCAGTACTCCCTTCCCCTCCCTAACTCTGCCAGTTCTCAGCAGAGAAACAAGTTCCCTTCCCAAGACTCCATCATGACTTCCCCCACGCTACATGTCTGTTTTGACTCTAAGGATCATTTTAGATACTTAGTTTTCAGTACAATATTATTTATGGTTTTATGCCCTGCGGTTTTTTCTTTTTTTATTTCCCAAGGCCCCATTGATGTTTTTCTGAAGAATTCTCTCCCTCCCTCCCTCTCTCTTTTCTCTCTTTCTCCTCTACTTAATAACCCTTGCATAATCAGTGTTTCTTAAGCTTAACCTTGTAGAACTCATGTATGGGAATATTTTATAGTATGATGAAAAATAAAAATGCTGTCTTTTTAATTATGTATTATTCATAGCTACTAATAAACAATGGCATATTCTTCTGTTAAGTATGAGGCAAGAAACTTATTCTAAATCAAGACTCAATATGTTTTATATTTTATTTTATTTCAGTAATGTTATTTTCCATCTAGAAGCAATATTTTTCTCCAGTGACAATGCACTGATTGGCTTTTAATCCATGTCCTTCCTTTAAAAGCACAATTATCCCTGATCAGCTTCTTTGTCCTGCCTCATTGCCATACAACAGTCATAAATTATCCAAGAGCAGCATAAGAGTGAAGGGCCCTGTTCTATTATGGTTGAAGGAAAAACATAAGTATTCCTGGTCAGAAGAAAAAACTGATGGAAAAGGAATCAAAGTTACAAATTGAAGTGCACTGAAAAACTGTCAATTGTTATCCAAAATAGTGGGCATCATCAGATAGAGGTAGGTCTTAGAGGGAACTTTCTCTGCTGTCCAACTCACCCTTTGTCCTCAAATGCAATTATGCATTATTTCTACACAAGGAAACATGCATACAAACCAAAATGTACCAGCAGCAGTGAGTGCAAACATCACTCCAGTGTTCTATAACTTTATGGTTTCATGTCCTTAAACATACACATAGAGCTCCTTCTTTGTCATTAGAGGAGTAGGCTGGACTCTTTTAAATTCAATTTTTCAACATTCAAAGTTAACTTATAAAATTACCACTGTATGTCTGAGAGGTGAACATCACTAAAAATTCTGAAACATGGACACATAGCCATTGAAATAAATTATGAACCAGGCATGATGGTACACACTTGTAATCTTAGCACTCTGGAAGGCTGATGCAGGAGTATTCCAAGTTCAAGCCCAGACTGGGCAATTGAGCAACTGAGCAAGACATTATCTCAAAATAAAACAGTGAAAAAATAGAAAGGCTGGGTTCAAAGCTCAGTGTGAAGACTATGGGTTCAGTCTTCAGTCGAGTACTACCAAAAAAAAATATTAAATAAGTATTTGATTCTGTTTTTGGTAGTGCTGGGGACTGAATCCAGGGTTTCCTTCATCATAGGGAAGCAAGTGCTCTGCCACTGAATTGTATTCCTACTGTTGCAGGAAAATTTCCAAACCAAACCAAACCAAACCAAACCAAACCAAAGCGAAAGGAAGATGTTAAAATCTCCTCAATAGAAAACCTTAATTCCCTTGTTTGTAGGATAGGGGATATCATATTTGCTTTACTGTCTGTAATGAAGGCTATACAAAATAACTCATTTTAACACACCCGCTGTATTTATTGACACATTTTCTTGGTAAGTATTTGCAGGGTATGAATCTATTGTTGCATGTCAAAAATGAACTGATGCCACAGAAATACATAAGAAATGAAAGGTTCTTACAAAAAAAGTGTATATATATATATATATATATATATTGCTCAATTTTTTCCTGAGAAGCCCAGTAATTTAGCACTGTATGTTCCTTTCAAAACGGCTTCTTCTTCCATCTACAGAATTCTGGGTTTGGGCTTCAGAAGTCTTCATAAGTTTGGTTAGAAGCAGGCTTCCAGTGGGTCCAAACTCCTCAATTTCTCTCTGGCATCATCTTACTCAGTAATCATCACCTACTAGTAAAATAATTTGCTAAGGCAATGCTAAGGTATGCTGTGGAGATGAAAAGAGTTTGAAATTACAACAGACCTATACATTTCTCCTGCACTGGGGCCTGGGTTTTCTTCCTCCAAGTAAGAAGGGAGGAATGATCTGTAAAGTTCTTGAATGAGCGTGGAGAGGAACAGCTGTTGATAACAAATTGATTTCATTGGTTGAGTTCAACAGCAGCAGGCAGGGGGTCTGGAGTAGCTGCAAGCTGCTGCTCCTGCCCACCAGGGTAGTTAACATCATTAAGACAATTTGAGGATGCCTAATGGTTGGAGGAATGGAGAGCTAGGATTACTGCAGAGAGAGGAAGGCAGGGAAGTGAAATTCTGATCGACAGGGCACTGCAAGGAGGAGGCTTAAACAGAAAAGAACAAACAGCAGGGTGTATTGCAAAACACCTCTTGCTACCCTGTCTTCATGACAGCTCTGTTCCCAGATGAGAAAACTATCTGGTCGTTTTAGGTACAATTGTGGAGTTTCTTTTCTATTTCACTGAGTTCATGTGGAACTTGCCACATCTCTCAAGGGCTCATGCAGATGCTTCTGTAGTTGAAGTTAAGTGGTTCCCACATCCATTCACTGTGTGTATGAGAACACAGAAGGAGGCTTTGCAGAAACATTTTATGGGGGCGACATTGCCTAATGCCAAAACACTCGACCAAAGAAGCAGGATAAAGCACAAGTGCAGGCAACTGCTGTCTACAAGAGCCAAATATTTAGATTCTAGAAAAATGTTGCCAAACACCTCATTTCCTGAATGTATATGTGCCAGAGGTACATATCTAGGGATCAAACTTCCCACTGGTTTCAAGACAATTCTTAAGCCTATGTGGTTTATGTATTTCAAAGGTTTTGCATGTTTAAGAGAAAGAATGAAATTCATGGTGTGGAGATCCTTTTACAGATGAAACATACTAGTGGCTATCTATGCACCTGCTTAACTAGTGGAATTTGTCTAGAGTTGTTTGAACATGCACATAGACTTCCTTGCAACAGAAGTAACTTCTCCAAGGGTTAACAGAAGAAAAAAAACCTCTTGTAATTCCACTGTCATCTTCCCTAAGATCTAAAATACAAAGGACCAAAACTTTGGCACCACTGTTTAGAATGATGAATGAATAGCACGAAAATAAACATTTTTCCAAATGCTCTCTATTTAATGAAGGCAAATTTACAGGATATTGTAATTTCCAAAAACATGATTCCCACCCTTTGGAAGACTTTATAATCAAAATGTTTGTCCATAGCTATTGTTTCTTTGATCATTTCTCAAAAGACACACAGGAAAAGGAAGCAAGGCCAGTGCTTGACTTATTCTATAGTGTGGCCTTTACTCACTGTTTATTTCCTAAAGCAGTGTGTAAGTCACACAGATGTATGGGTAAAAGCAGTAAAGAAGTAGGAGAGATATCTCTTCTCTCTGGTCAAAAATGCACTTTTGACATACATAAGGCCATCATCTGTGATTCTTGCATGTGTTTAATATAGAAAGAAGCAAGGCACCATTTAGGGTGCTGCTACAAGACACCAGGTATGTTTAATTAGCATGGTCACATCAGAAAATAGAACTCCATCAGAGAGATTAAGTCACTTATTTAAGTTACCAGGATATATAGGTTTTGGAAGCATCTAAACCCAAGCAAGTTTGTTTAGTGTAAAGCTAAATGGTACACTATTTCATATCACAATGACTTCTTCATTCACCAGGCAACCTTTTGTCCTTCCATAGTACACTTAGGTTATTTGACATTGCCACTTCAGCTCCAAATTAGGCTTGGCAAACTAACTCAGCTCACCCAAGTTTATTTTCTAACATTGGTGGCAAGAAACTTTTAGCCTTTATAAATGCTACTTCTTAATCCATTTACCCTAACTATCATTGCTACAAAGATTATGAATAATCCACAAACCATCATAAGAGTTATTCTTATCTACTTAAATATTAACTTAAAGGAGGATCTTCATATCCTGAGGCTTGTTAAGCCTATGGTCAACTTTCTTTAAACATAATGATTCTGCCTGAAATACACTCGTTGCAGACCTGAGAAATGCACTGATGTCATGCTGGCTACATCACGGTCATTTACAAGGCTGTTCTTAATAGCACCAAGCATCTGTTTGGTTATCTTGGCTTTAGTAAAACCATGAACTAATGTTTTTTAGAGACTGGTAAACTATTTATAGAACTGAAATTTAACAAAATGTTAAAGATCAGGGAAGAGAAGACCCAGAGCTTTAAAAAGAGAGGAGTATAAAAGGGATAAAGAAATCAAATGGCCTTATAGGGAGTAACATTAATTTGAATAGTTGGATTGCTTTAAAAATATATTAACTAAAAGAGATTCATATTTCCTTTTATAATCATTTATAAAATGCTCCAAAATATGAGGCAAAAGCATATAGATTACTCAAATTAAAGGTTACAAAGGAATTCAATGGTTTATGTAGATCAACTAACCAACCTATACATATACCTAGTTTCCTATTTCTTTGCCCAAATTTGTACTTAAAGAACTTGTTCATGGGAAGCTTTCCTTGCTAAGAACAAATAGTAAGAGAGCTAGTTAAATGAAGAGACTTTCTCACAATGAGACCTAGTTCAGATATTTATTGCTTGCTTAAATGGATGCTTGAGTAAGTTACAGAAGTTCTGTGAGTTTCATTCTTAAATAAGGAGAATATTTCATGTATTTTGTAGGGATGCTGAGCAAGAATAATGAAATAATTGGTGTCAAATGGTCTCTTGCATAGAATGAGCACTCAGCAAATGTTAACTGTTACCATCTAGGTCAGTCCTACTATGGAAATTTTTGACATCTCTTATGACCATGTTAGTGTCCTAGAAAAATTCATGTTATATTTTTTCAGAGTTCCCAAATGCAACCTTCAGTATAGACATTAAGTATTTCAGAATAAGAGCATTAACATGCCATATATAGCTTGCATATCATATTTCTCTTTGCTGAGTATTTATCTTTGAAACTCATTTAGTGGCTTAATTACAAGATTGAGCTCTGACATCCATCACCTTGAAAGCAAAAGTCTGTCCAGAAGAAACTAGAAATGGATTCTCTCTGCATGAGTTATCAATCAAGATGTCTGATTTCAATTCAGGCAGATTTGCCAAATCCAGGGGTTTGGTCTCATGCTCTCTTGGTTTATAGTGGGCTTCACATATTCTTTCCATTTTCTAGGATGTGCTATTCTATGGCAAAAAAAGTTATTTCCTTTGTGTGTAGTAGTAGTTTTACATTTTGATCACTTAGAAAAATTCATAATAATCTGGCTAACCTTGTGAGGATTGAGGCAGGCAAGGACAAGAGGTTTATTTATATATTTCTTCTCCCTGTGGATAAGCTGGGTATTCCTAACAGAGTTGCCCTTGTAATTTGCCACCAATGAAGCAATAGTCTGAGCTATCTCCCAAATTGTTACTGAGGCTAATATGGCATTATTTTACTTTTTCTTCCAATAGTAAAAATCATCTATACTTGTGGGAAAAACTTTCTAGCCACTAGAACAATGTGAATAGGTTACATGTTCCAAGGTACAGATCCTTTAGTTCTGTAGCCACCAGGGGAGGCTTGGTGTACAGCATCATCTTTTATCATTGATGCAATCAATGTATAAATATTTCCTGCATGATCCTTGATGTGAAAAACATTGAAAAGCATCACAAGCCCTGACCTAGTCTCCCTTTTCTAGCTGAAGGAAGTCCAGTTTCTGTATGGACTAGAGAAGTATGATGCTATCTATGGCAGGTGCTAATTGTAATTAACCTTTGTCTAGTTTACTACAGACATGAAGGGGATATGTAATCTTTATATTATATATGGGTCTTTATTTTGCACCATGCAGTTGGGATTTTGGGGAGAATGAATTTTGCCTGCCTTCCAATTTTAAGAAAGTGGCTGTATGATTGATGACTTATGAATAGCAGTATAGTGAAAAAAGATAAGAAATATGTGAATTCATGTACACACTCATTTAACAGTTACTTGTTTTTTTTTTTTTCAAATATAAGAAAGGAGACTAAATAATAAGTATGATCATCAATGGATATATCAGTATTAGCTATATTTGTTCTTATTTTATGATTACTAATACTTTAGGAGCACTTCATAGTTTAAAAAATGGACTTCTTCCGGTTTACAAGTAAAAAATAAAACAAACATGGTGGAATCAAAATGTTCTATAGAGTAAGAGAGGTGGTATCTTTTTGCACAGGGCAGTAATGTACAAACTCATTTGTAGCACATGGAAATGAGCTAGGTATGTAGAGCTAAATATTATCACAAAATACAAATCACCTAGTGATTCAAGAAGGATAACAGTTTATTACCATATAGAAAAAAAAGCCTTCTGGTGTTTCTATTTTTTTATTTAAAGCAACATGCAAAGACACTGCCCATTCCTTTTATAAAGTCTTAATTATGAGGGGAGGAGACATTTAACAAGGAGGGGTGAAGACTGACTCAGAGGGGCTCATTTTGCTTTCTGTGCTGCCTTCTAAGTGAAGTATAAAGTGAAAATTAAATCACCAAGAAAAAGAACAGTAAGAAAAAGTAAAATTTTAACAAAGAACGCTCTAAATGTTTAACAACCCTGTGATAGAGAATGTTTCATGAAGCAGAGAGAAAAAGCAGAATTGGTGAGAGAATTAGTGGAACAGAATTTAGAAAGAAGAAAAATACACAGAAACATACACCTAGGGAATTACAAAGAGTTACATAAGGTGACTTATTTTACATCCTTGCCTCCAAGCACACTAAAAGTCAGCCTCACTGTAAGCTTCCTCCTTACAAACGGCAGCCTCCAGTCACGTGGCTGTTCCACTCTTGATGAGTGCCACTGTGAATCCATATGTGTTCTCCATGGAAAAAGAAGAGTCTTCAAAACAGCATAAGCAGAAATACCTGCTAATCATTTTTGCGATAATATTTTGGGAATATTGAGTTAAAAATATTGTTAAAATTAATGTCACCAGCTTTCATTTATTTTGTTTTTTACTTTTAAATTAGTTACTAAATTAAAATGACAAGCATAGCTTGCATTATTCTTATATTCAATGGCATAACTCTAAGAGTTTTTAGAAGTCACTGAAACTGATTTACCTGTGAATATTTTCCTAATTCAGAAAAAATTATAGAGTTCTGTCCCAAGTTTAGCAAGCTTTTCACTTGTTTATTCATGATCTTAGTTTCCTCTAATAACTCTTGCTCTCCAACCATATAGAAATTTATACCCACTCTCATCCTTACACATCCAAGGAAATCACTAAGAAAATATGGTAGCTGCACTTCCACCAGTATCTCTTCCTAGTCCTCACTGTGGAGAAAGCAGAATGAGAGATGAGAAACATGAATGACAGAACTCTTCTGGGAAACTGATCTGAGAAACAACCATGAAGAACCAACAAGGAAATGAAATGTAAACTCAGAATTTAAATTTAAACAGAAGTACATTTGCTTTCGCCTTGGACCTCTACTTTTTATTTTCCCTATAATTAACATTGGTTTACTGAAGGCTTGAAAAATTTTACACTTCAGTTTCTTCATTCATCTAGATATTTGGGTTACATGAATTCTAAATTCCCTTCAAGTTTGAACTTGTATTAACTGTACCTGTTTTGGGGCCTTTGTACTAACAATTATTCCCACCAATGACTTCTTGTTTTTCTCCATTATTTGGGTAGCTAGCTCCTTCTTGACCTTTAAATTTCAACATAAAGGTTATTTCCTCAGAAAGCCCTTACCTGACCAATATACATTTTTTAAGTATTAGAGATTAAATTGAGGGTCTTTCTACTGAGCTATACACTCAGCTGGTTTGTTTGTTTAGTTGGTTAGTTGGTTTTGGTTTTAATTTGAGAAAGAACCTTGCTAAATCACTAGGTTAGGCAGACTGGGCTCAAACTTGTGATCTACCTGCCTCAGTCTCCCTGAATTCTGGGATAATAGGCTTGTTACACCATGCCCAGCTCTCTTGTCATTTTTTAATCACACCATAGATTTCACTTTTTCATTGCATTTATTTCAAGTTGGTGATCTTTCCTTATTTATATTCTTGTTTATTTATTTATTAATTTGTTTGCCCTACAATCTTCATAGGAGAAATGATCTTACCTATTATATTCACTGTTTTTTCCATCCTATCTAGAAGAGTACCTGGTACTCAAGAAATGTTAAGGAAGTGAATTGACCCGGTACTTTGATACCGACAACCAAAGATGACTGATTAATTTAAGACAAACTGAATTTATTAACTAACATAATTGCCAAGAAAGCCTGAGGAATCAGATTAGGAAGTGCAGGGAATAAAGGCAGCCACAGAGCCAGTAGCCATACAGCCAAAATCACAACACAGACTGTGCCTCTGTCCTGGCACCTGATAGTCAGGGCTTCATCTTTTTGCACTTGCTAACACCACTCAATTTAGATATTGGGTGCCCTGAAGTTATCACCTCCACTGCTACGCTTAGAAGCTGGATGCTGCTCTCACTTGACTCATCACCAAAGGAGTTCTACACTGATTCTACTTCTGTGTGTCAGAAAGTCCATATTTGAAATGTTGAGTGTACACACATGGTTGTCCTGAAGTAGGCCATGAGGCCCTACCTATATAGAAAACAGAAACTAATTGATTTTTTCCTTCTTTACAAGGAAGAAGGCTCTAGCTCTCATTAAGATTTACAAGGCAATGACTTCTCCACATATAAAGAAGAGGCTCAGATGTGGGAAGTCCCAAAATACAAATGCTGTCTATAAAGTTGTCTTTTTGAGGATATATTATTTCTTCTTGAACCAGATATACTCTCTACTGCTGAATGTCATGCAGCTAAGTTTTTAAACTATAATAAATTTCTAAATTATAGCATTCTATATTGATCACTGTTCTTCAGAGAAACACACACACATAAATATGAAGAGATTTGTTATAAGAAACTGGCTCAGGTAATGATGGAGGCTGAGGAGTCCCAAGATCTACAGCTGGCAAGCTGGAAACCCAAGAGAGTGGATGGTGTTATTCCAGTCACAGTCCAAAAGCCTGAGTATCAGAGAGCTGATAGTCTAAGCCCAACTCAGAAAGCCTGAAGTCTTGAAAACCAAGGAGAGGGACTGTCTCAGCTGTAGTTTGAAAGCAGGTAATAGCTGTCCCAAGACAATCAGAAATAGTTCCCCCTTACTTGAAGGCAGGTCCCCCTTTGGTCTATATAGGCCGTCAGTAGGTCATATGAGGACCATTCACCTCAGGGAGGAAAGTAATATGCTTTACTTAGTTTATAGATTCAAATGTTAGCGTCATCCCAAAATACCCTTGAGGACAGCCAGTACAATGTCTGACTGAACATATATGTGCCCTAGAGCCTCGTCAAGTTGATGTACAAAATTAACCATTACTCATGCCCTTCTGGGGACTATCAGCAATCCAGTTAGATTTCCGAGTCTGTAACTGTCATGGTCAACTATCATCTCACTGACTAGGGGCCTACTACTTTGCTCTTCAGATCTTCATGAAGATATTCTTTCCTTTCTGATCCCTAGTCCCTGGATGAATATTTTACCCTAAATATGTACACAGTGGACTAGAGGAACAGCAGTTCAGGATAGGGGGAGGGATTTAGCCCTGGAGCACTGCCGCAATTACACATTCAGGGCCTGTCATCTAGGTTGATGTATCAACTGCTGGTGAAAAAAATGACACAGGAACCACATGCTCATTTGCAACCTGAAATGTGAGAGCCTGAGTGACACAGTCTGCCTTTGGGGAGGAAAAGGGTATCTGATTCATGGCAAGGCTGTAAGGGACAGCTGGTGGAGCCAAATGGCTCTCTGCCATTTAACCCTGAGAAACAAGGAGAGGCACCTGCAGGTTAGGTAAAGAGACAAAAGGTTTATTATAAAAAGGAGCTTGATTACTGCTGTGAATTTAATTATATTTTCTCTGCCAATATCCAATCAATATTTAAAAACAACAAAGAAAGCAGCTTCCTGAGATGGTCCTTGTTTTCGGCATGGTCGAGATTTGCCCTCAGAAAATAGTCCAAGTCAGAAACAAAATATCAAGTTTAAAGAAACAAACACAAGTCACCCTGTAAACATACCCACTAAAAACCTAGCAAGTCAAAGGCCAAGTCAAGGACCTCTGGGCAAGAGGGAGTCTTACTGGTTTAATGAAGTGTCCTCGAGCCACAACAGCCAAGGCTTAGTCAAACGTCAATAATTTCACACGAGCATATATGATATTTCATCACAGGCTGTAAAAAGCAAGCCTTTGACACCAACAAGAGGTGCTTATTTGTGACTATACAGAAAGTTGAACATGACCCCAAAGATTTGAATTCTAGATTTCTGAATCCTTGAGGGAAAAAAACAAACAAATAAACAACTGTTTACCTGACCCAGGAGAAAGATACCTTAAATGAGGCACTTACCCCAGGTACAAAATAGAAGAAGGTGTCAAAAAACTCAGAAGTTAGATGAAATGATATTTGAATAAAGTATTTTTAAAAATTAAATCATTAGGCTCTGGCTCATGGATTGGCTGCCTTTTCCTATCCATAAAGTTTTCTAGAAATGAGTCAAGTAAGGTAGTCTCAGATCCTGTCTTTATTTCACATTTTGATATTTTATTCCTCATGGTTTTCTTCTGCACTGATTTTTAAAATATCACACAAAAATATTATCTATCTTGAACAACGAGTTTTTGGCACCTTCTTGAATTTTTAACCCAATTAATTTCACTGGGTTCACCTCAATTCTGGCTCTGCTATATAACTTCTAGGATGAAACTACTCCCAATGCTGTTTGCTCAAACTATTACAATAGTATGACTTGCTATTTGCCAGGATAAAATAGGGTGATTTGGTAGAAAAATTACACAGATTATCTATTAATGCTTATATGTGAATGGTCTTTTCCCATTTTACACAGCTGAGCACCCTGGGGCTCATGGCCAAGATAAAACAGCAAAACCAGAACATGGTTATGCCTGGACTCTACTCTCTGTAGTCCGACATGGTGACCCATACTGCTAATCACCACTTCAAGCTATAGCAAGTGTGGTGGTCAGGGTGGAGCTTCAATTTCATTGGCTTTGGGATCCAACCAAAGGATTGATTGGTGAATCACACTTCTAGGTATGTCTGGATGGGTCACAGAGGTGTGGCCTTGGGATCTATATCTGGTTGCTCACTCTTTCTATGCTGAGCGAGACTCTTCCCCTGACTAGGCATATACAATTTTGGTCTTGTTATTGAAGATTCACATATTGATAAAAATTATTACAAAATACATTTATTTGTGTAGGTAGAAAAATATATATATATATATATATTCCACCTTTTATGCTATCTATCTATGTATCTATCTATATTTGAAAGGATCTCATCCCCTGTAATTATCTCAATTTGAGCAATACAGAGGAACTTGATAGTAAGATTGAAGATGTTTTTGCAAACATTCTTAGATCTGTGCGATAGGAGCTACATACTTTCATAGGGCAAACTACAACTGTCCTCCTTAAAGATTTTTCCAGCCTTCATTTCAACCACAATATTGTCATGTCAGTCACTGCATTGCTTAACAGGATATGCTCAATACCTTCACTCATGTCTTAACACCCTGTCACTAATATGCCAGCAAACAACACCATTGCCAGGGTTATTATGCTTCAGTAACCTTATCCAATACTGAAAATTACTTCTACTCAGACATTCACTTTGCCCACTTTTTCTACTTAGTTGATCAATTTATTTTATTTTAATTTCATCTCAGTTGTAGCTTTTCAGTTACTATCCTTCCGAGTTTCTGCTCAAAGGACATCTCTCTGTGGATGGGGCTTCCTAACCACAGCTTTTCCTGTGGGTGAGATTCTTTGCAGTAAACCAGGCATGAGAACTAAGGATGGGCAACATGTACATTACACAGGAATCTGTGCAGTGGCCTAGCTCAAACGAATGACACGACCAGTATATTTACCTATCTATCTATCTATCTATCTATATATATCTCAGGAACCTGTTATAAAAAATAACCTACACAGTACAATATTGTACACTGAGCAAAGAGTATAGATGGTCATCATGTGAGAAAAATCTATGGCATTCTTAGTGGGCCAGATGCAAAAAGTTTATGTAGAAACAGACTGCACAGGTTGGGAGAGATATTGTAGTAAGAAGCCATGTAGCCTGCAAGAAATTGAAAGCATTTGGTCTCTTGACTCCTCTTTTTTCCTGAGTGTCCTCTCAATCAAGCTGCAGACCATATAGTTATTTAAAATTCAGGTCCCATTCCTGAATGGAATAATTACTCACCAGGAATTGGGACACTATGAAGCAAGTTTCCAAAATAAGTCACACTGATTTTGAGAAACTGTAGGTATAGATATGAGGAATATTTTCAAAAGGAAAGAATAGCTTTCACAGAGGAGAAAATATTTTAGAACTCTTGGGTGTAATTCAAAATGTGTAGAGAGCTACTACAGGATAAGGTACTTGACGACTGGTGAAGAGGAGGATCTGGAACAAGAACACTTGGGTGCAAACACTTGGTTGATACTCCAGCTCTCACACCAAAGGAGTTTTCTCCATGTCTCTATGCCTCACTCTTTTCATCTGCCTTGCACTGTTGTTGTGAGGATCAAATAAACTGAGGAAAGCGTTAGCAATGAAGCTTTATTAAACATCTACAGTGTGTAGAAAGAAAAGTGTTATTAGAGATTCTTATGTCATATTGCAAATACACTTGAGGTCTACAGTGTGCAATCCCATGGCCCAAGGTAAACTAAGAGAGTGATGACTCTGCCTGCCTACAGTGGGGACTAAAAGTAGCTGCAATTTCTTTTCATTTTCTCCACTGGGAGTTAGAGACTGTGGTCCTTCCCCTGAGGTCCAGGCTGTCTCTGTTGCTTGCTAAACAACAGATACAAAAGAAGTGAAGCTGCATCAATTCCAGACCTGATTTCAAAGGACAGGTATCATCTGATTCTTTCACCTTAAAACATTTGCACAGGGGGCGCTCTTTCTTACAGTCTAGCCACCATGCTGTGAAAAGTCCAAGGCACAAGTAGAGGCCACATGAGTGTGATTTAGTTGGTTGTCCAGCTGAGAGGCAGAGTGCATGACCAGCACATACATACCCATGTATAGTATAGTGCTAATTGTGTTACTTTTCAGATCATTACAATATAAAATAGTATTTCACAGTGAACTATGTAAGTGTTGTGGTTCAATAATGACAAAAGTCATTTAACTATGAATAGTGTCATCTTTCTTTAGTTCTGCTAGTATATCTATATGAGAGTAGCCTTCCTTCATTGGGAGTATGAACAAAATCAAGATATGATTTTGTCTTTTGCTTGGAGTTGGTGATCTTCGTAGATGAGGTATTAAACTTATTCTCCTTTACTTCTTTATGACTACGTTTAAATATCACTTTTTCTGGTCATCTTGCTTTTCATTTAGAAAAAACAGTTATATAAAAATTCTACTTTTTAAATATCCCTAGGATTGATGGGTCAGACTTGAAAGGGCAGACATTAGGCCACACTTTCTTTTATTTCTGGGAGATTTTTGCTTGTTTATGATATTCCTTACATTTTGTTCAAACATTTATCAGGAATTTATTTAGTGAGTTTGGGAAAAGATCAAAGCCAATCATAACTTTCGTGGGCAATGGAAAACATCCATTGGAGAAAATGAGAACATTTATTTTTATCCAGATAGAGTTCAGAGTGATTCAGAACATGCTGTAGTGATTGTTGAAAACACCACCTCATAAAATAAATTACCCACCATGGCAAAAACTCGGTCAATGCCCATGTCAACAAGAAACCAAAATATTCATGGAAAGTAAACAGTTTTCCAACAGCAACTGATGAGTTTCTATTATCTCCTATTTCTTTTTGACTGGCAGGAAAAAACAGTGGAACAATGTCAACTTTGTTAGCTCTGATGAGTCCTAATCCTTTCTTTGCCTCAAGCATACCACCTAACACAGAAGAATATAAAATCCTTCTTAACACCAGATAAAAAATGATAATGTACTTTAGTGATAGCATGAGTAAGCCTCAAAAGGCAAAACCAATGTGTGAATACTCTCTCCTAAAAGGATAGCACCATAAATCTCCCTGAGCAGATATATTACCATCATATAGCACTGATAAAAATAGAAACTTAAAAAAAAATAGAATCATAAGGGAGCATTTCATCAGGACTCTGACCAAGAGGGTTAACAAACCTTAACTCTAAAATAACTTCACTGAAAACAACTAAACAGGCACCTGAGATCCAACAGTTACAAAATATGCAAATTCTTTCTGAGCAACTACTTTGAAGATAACAATATGTAATATATTAACAATTGTTAATCTCCTATTATCTTATTTTGAAATTCTGTATTATCATTTTTATTCTTTTATCTGTTTGCTTTAAAATGTATAACGCTTTCACCCTCTAGGAAGCAAGTTTTATGGTCATTAACCTAAGAATTAATCAAGAAGGTAGCAGTGTTTTGGAAGCAGGAAAAACGGTTCTAACCCTGACTTCCCTGAGAAAAGAGAAGATGGAAAGTTTAGGTTTTAGATAAAGTCAAACTTAGATTCCCACATTTTGGGATCTTAGATAATCTCTTAAACTTTCAATGCTGTGATTTCTGCTACTGTAAAATGGAGAAAATATCAAAATCTACTTCATATGGTGTTTATGAGCACTAACTCAAACCAACTACCATAGTGCAGAATTTCTCAGTTGTGAGACTATAGATATTTGGGGCTGGATAGTTCTCATGGAGGGGGGGCTCCTATGCATCATTGGATATTTACCAGTATCCTTGTCTTCTATCAACAGATATCACTAGTGCCATACAAATATGTCTCTAGATATTATCTGATATTTCCTAGGGAGCAAAATTAATCTAGTTCAACAACCAGTACTTTAGTGCCTGTAAACACCCACTGTTGAAGAAATGTGAGTTCCCTTACATTTTGATTGCTATTATAAGGAGAAGACCCTTTCCTCACTTGAGAATGCAAACCCCAACGTACTAATGTAAGAATGAAGGAAAAAAGGCAGTTGGTGATTGGTTATTGATTAACTAGTATGCAGAGCTCCAATATTTCCCTGTATGAATACATTTGTTAATCTGTACAGTTACCCTAGAAAGTCAACAGTGGGTTTCTTCCAAAGTTCTTTCCTCTGATGGACTACTTAATTGATCATTCTTTTCCAACCAAAAGTTGAGCTGCATATAAACAGATTTACTATCACCTTGAAACAAGTTTCAAAATTCCTATGGCTATGTCTGTGTCTTGACTGTTCACATCAATGTATTTAGGCAACCTGCTGTTTCCAGGAAAGTGAATCAACCTGCAAAGTTAAGGCCAAAGTACGGTCCATAAAGGGGCATTGCCAGAAGCTTAACCCACTGATTCCACTGAGTCATTTCAGATATAACACCAACAGCATGTGTTTGGTGGGCCCTTGGAGTCTCTACCTTTGAACAGATTTCATAGGATTCCCTATTGAATTCTGTACTAACAACTAAAGTGTGTACAGAGTTTTGGAACATTTTATTTTGGCTTATTCAACTGAATGCCTTGACTATAGACATCTGTGCTTACCAAATAACTTTGGTCCAGGCTAAAACCAAGAAATTAGGTAGGGATAGTGTTTTGCCAGAGTTCGAGTATGGCAGGTAGATTGAAATGATTTTGGGGCCACAGACATATTATTCTGTGGATGGAAATTCTAAACATTGGTCAAAAGTCAAAGCAACCCATTAATCTTTCCTCTTCCTATCTAAATTAGACTACAGCTGTCAGATTGGATTTCCAGTACAAAAGTGACAAGTCTTAGTTAAAATCTAATATTATCTCAATTTCAAAGAAGTTACTGAGGCTCAGGGAGGTTCTAATGTTGCCAAAAACTTAGTAAGACACTCCACAAGTAGAGTCAGCACAGACCTCAAGTTCTCTGCCTGCCCTGAACTGCCTCTTGATGGCTGACTGGCAACACCAAAGGAACTATATAGCTGCTGTGAGCATGTAAGAGGGTGAT
This sequence comes from Dasyprocta punctata, assembly GCA_004363535.1. Classification (NCBI taxonomy): domain Eukaryota; kingdom Metazoa; phylum Chordata; class Mammalia; order Rodentia; family Dasyproctidae; genus Dasyprocta; species Dasyprocta punctata. Next base: position 5,738 of record RJWM01001639.1, on the reverse strand, counting down.
CAAAAGAGATGACATTTATTCAAGAAAAATGATTTAGTATTGTGAGGAGTGCAAAAGATGAACAGTGTTTGAATTTTAGTTGTAGGTTTCATAACTGGGGCTCTTCTATTCAGCATTGTCTGCTTTTATTCTGTGGGGTGGGACAGCATAATAAAGAACAAAAAGCATATTCTCTGATGAATAATGTTTTTGTGTAAGATTAAAAGATTTTTTTTTGTATATTGGAACCAAACATATACATTTTAGACAAATTTGTCATGAAGAAGCCGGGCGTAGTGGCGCATACCTTTAATCCCAGCACTCCAGAGGCTGACATAGGAAGAGCATTGTGAGTTCGAAGCCAGCTTGGGCTACAACGCGAGTGCGAGGCCGGCTTGGGCTACAACGTGAACGTAAGGCTGGCCTAACCTACATAGTGTGACCCTGCTTCAGAAAACTAAGACTGGGAGTTTGGTTCAATGGCTTAAGTGCCTGTCTGGCAGGCGTGAGATTGTGAGTTAGATCCCTGGTGCGGCAAAAAAAAAAAAAAAAATTCATCATGAAGAAAGAGGAAACAATGTCTTTATATGAAAGATTGCGCATTAGTTCTTCGTAGGAAATATTTAATCAGAACTCTTGTTTTCAGATCATATTAGAGGTAACTTTGCCTGCGAAAGTATTATAATTGGCTATCACATATTATGCAGTTGGGTCAGTAGAATTATATCACATCCCTGGAGTACAAAGTAGATAGATTTTCACTGAAAAATAATTTGCTACTAATTATTTATCACATTTTGGAATCAACTGTGATTTTCCTAAGGATCTTCATTAGACCTGGTATCAGTTGCAAAGAACTATCAATTTGCATTTATTGAAAATATATTTAGGTCTCTTCACCCCCAACAACCAGAACACTAGCACTGAGGTGAGAAAAAAATTCCTTTTAACAGAGTGCCTTACACATATTCTTTATTACACTAGTTTTACAGCTATGTAATTTTCACTGTGTACCTCATTTGACATAGGTTTACTAGAACCTCTTGTTGGGCAATTTGTTTTATAAAATACATTATACGATTAGGAAATTACTGAAATAATCTAGAGGCAGTGTTATTTGTTAGCGGAATTTAATTGGAATGGCACACTGTATTTTTTTTTTCCCTCAGACATGACACTGAGCATTTCAAAAACACTGTTGCCCTTTTACTGAAAAGCTAACATTTCCCTTCAGATTTCTGATTTTCATATTCATAGGGCCTTGGTAAGCTAAACTTTAACTTGAGGCTCAAGGCTGTATAAATATTTATCATGGACAGAAAATTAAAAAAGATTTTTAGTGATTTTAGGCATCAAAAGAGATTTGTGTAATGTATTAAAGGGTACTGGGTTTAAATTCAGGGAATTTGCATGTTGCTCTTTGCTCCATCAGTCTTTTGTCTGTGAACTCTTGAACAAGTCCCAATCACTGCTCTGGGCATCATTTTCTTCATCCATGAAGAAAGAACATAGCATTAGTTGATTTTTAATATCTTCTCAAATTGTGACAATATGTGAAGGTATAGGGCAATTTTTAAAGTAAAAGAGGTATGTATTTTTCATGAAAAGAAACTGTCACAATTCAAAACACTAAGTTGGTGCTCGTGGTATATATGACCTGAGACAAAAAGATGATTTTAGGGTTTGATAAAAGGAAATTAAAAAAAAAAACTATTTCTGCAACTCCTCAGTTAGACAATTAAATGTTGAATGTGTTAAGATAAAGAAAAAGAGAACACAAAAATATCCTTTGTCAGCCAACCTCTCTCACTCCTAAGCTGACGTTCATTATTTAGATTAAATCTTTAGTAGAAAATGACTTCAAACCAACTGCCCAACACTAAATAAATGTTCATTATTAATAATAAAATAGCCCAGTAGCACAAATTACTTTTAGAAATCCAATGCATTTTAGATAAGCCCAAATAGAATCAAACATATGAGAATGTGATGGAGGAAGGGTCAAATGCTTCCATGGACAGAAGTAAAAATACAATCTAATATATTTAGAAGAAATGAAAAACAAGAGGGAGCCTTTAAACCACATGAAATAATTTTGTCTGCTGCTATTTGGCACTCAAAGAGCCAGAGAGTTTAAAGCCAGTCTTTTGGGTATTTGTCATGTAACAATCTGTCAATTCAGGTACCCAATCAATCAGGGTGGGGCAAGTAGACTACTGGAGTATGCTGCTGGGTCAATAGTGAATGGGTGGTGACTATTCTTAACAGGACTGTTTTTGCAAGGGAGACTTTATCCCTGAAGAGATGTGATGGAGTGGAAGGAGCTTCATACTAGGAAGACATAACTGGAAGCTATGTAATATGCATAGCCCAGTGGAAAATGAAACAGTAGGACTTGTTAATCTTAAAAAGCAAATAATTTCAAGGGGGCTATGGCATAGCACTAAACAGACAGCATGCCCTTCTGAACCCAAGGCCTGTGGACCTGCACAGTTTGCACACTCCCAAAGCTAGCCCTAAAGAGAATTCAAATTCTGCTCAGGTGCTTATTACCTCTGCATGGACTCTTACTGTGGTCCACTGCCTGCTCATCTCTCCAGGTTTTCCATCTGTAAAACTGCTAAAGAAATAAAAGCATCTTCATGAATCTATTATAAAAGTCATGTTAACCAATCTGTATTATCTTCCATATATACTATCATTAGCTTGAAAGGTTAGGGACTTGCCTTCTATTGAGAAATTCTCTTAAAATTTTATAAAATCTTAACAACAAATTACTTTTTTTTTTCTCTAAAACATCTCAGGAAAGGTAAGCAATGACAGCACAAACATTCCATAGCAGATAGCCAAGGTTTTATCTCCAACTAAAGCACTTGAATAATTTTTTTTGTCATTTTTCCTACATTGCCTTCAAACCACTAATTACAAGAATGCAAGAGAGTAGCAGTGGCTATTTTTATGTGTCAATTTGTTATGGGATGCACAAGCATTTGGTCAAACACGATTCTAGGTATATCTATGTGTGTGTTTCTGGATGACATGAACATTTGAATTGGTGGATTCACCTAAGTGGATTGGCTCTGCTAATGTGGGTGAAACTCAGCCAATTAATTGAAGACTAAAAGAGAATAGGTTAAGCAATAGGGGACTCTTCCTGCCTGTCTGCTTTGAGCTAGGACACTGGTCTTTTCTATCCTTGGGTCATGCACCAAAGCATCACCTCTTCTTGGGTTGGAAGCCTAGTGGCTTCTAGATGGGAAACTGGTCCATTAGCAGTCTCCATTCTTAGACTCTGACTAAAATAACAGTATCAGAATTTCTCCTTGTTTTGGAGATGGAGGGGGAGTTACCGGGAATTGAACTCAGAACTTCATACTTGCCAGACAAGCACTGCACCACTGAGTTAAATCCCTGGCCCCTCAGAATTTCTGTCTCCCGCTTCCTAACTGCAGATCATGGGATTGCTCAGTCTCCATGATTATGTGAGCCCATTCTTTGATGTTTCTCTGAAGAGCCCTGACAATACAAGTGCTACAGAAATGGTCATGCTCATACAAGTCTCTGATTTTCGAAAGTGGTAAAGAGGCTTTTTCCTAGAACAAGAGTATTATAAACAATACTTTGTTGCTCTCAGTTCACAATAGGATCTGAAGAATTGAAACATCTGAATAATGAAACAAGGAAATATTCTCTTGGAAAAGGAGTGCTAATTTGTATGCAATCCACACCATATAATTTTCAGGAACACAGGGCATCTATACTGCTCTGTCATAGTACATTTAACTTTCGTTACCATGAGGCAGACTCTTTTTAGATTTAAGCCAATGAGAAAATTCACTCAATTTTTTCCACCCTTAAAGGTAAAGATTTCTGAATTTATCAAGGTACAGTACAGTCTCTTTTGTATAGAGAAGGTCCTTGATTTAAGAGTTATAATGGTTTACTTATGATTTTCAGCATTACGATGGTCCAAAAGTGATGTAAATTCAGTAGAAACTGTAATTAGAAGTTTGAATTTTTTTCCCACTTAGTGATATATAATATGATACATTCCTGCAGGGCTGGTCAGCAGGAGTGAGCTGCAGTTTCTATTCAATCAAAGGATCACAGAGGAAAACAACAGATACTCTGCTGTGGACAGTGTTGCTCGGCTCTGATGCTTGGTAGGTCAAATGTATTAAAAAATTTCACCTCAGACTATTTTCAATGGGTGCATTGGAAAGAAACTCAAAGGCCAATTTGGAGTCCATCAAGGGAGCCAATTCTGAGGACAACTCAGGTCTGCGACAAGAGTCTATTCATATCTGGTCTCTCCTAATCTGATCCAGAAAAGACTAAAGATAAAGAGTACATCAGCCCATTGTAAGAATGGAACAAGCTACTGTGGGTATGTATCATTCACTTACGTGGATTCCTGAACAGGACTGCTAACACACCTTACATTTTAAAAATTGATAACTGAATTATTTTATATCATATACACTCTCTTTAACATGCACATTAATAATCTTTTAACAGACCTTAGGTTCTGTTTTTTCTCTTTATTTTTATAAGGATTAAAGTGTTCAAAAGGAAAATATACCTGTGTGAATATTTTACTGCCCAGTCATCTTTAAATATGATGTTGACATCTGAAACACTTTTCTTCCAGAGCAGCACTGCTCTTTGTGTGATGATGTCTAATGTATTGCAATGCCCAGGCAAAGCCATTTCACAAAGCCTCAAGGCATTCATTTTAAGTAGTCTCATGTTTTTATTAATAACTTTAATATGTAGTAATGAAAACATCCATTAGAACAAGTTCATAAAAAGCCTTTTTATCAACAACAAGGTTCAAGAGACAGTCCATTACTTATGGCACTTATTATTATGATCTTTTGTTTCATTTGTTTGCTCTATTTTGCTTTTGCTTTCCACTGAACTAAACTGTACAGCATTGATGAGAATGGAGTAAAAGTTTTAATCCACTATTTCATTATCTTAAATGCCCCTCAGTAGCTATTTCATGTGTAACTAAGATCATTTGAAGAATCATGCACAATTTTAGAGAAATATGAGTTTTAGCCACTGCCCTCAAAGAAAACCTAAGGAAAAGAAGGTTGCTGTAAGAGTGGAAGTTGGTAGGAAAAGAAGCGATGCCAAGGAGAGTCTAAAAACAGATTGAGAGCAGAGGACAAAGTGAAGGATGCAGGGATTAGCAATGTCAAGCTGAGTGAGAGTCAGCAAATGGCTGGGGGAGGTTTTATCAGTCAAGATTTTAGAGCTGGAATAATTTTAAGTAATAACCTCAGAATGTGGTCCTTCAAAACCCTTTACAAACAAGAAAACTTGATTCTAGGAAGTTCAAACAGCTGATGTGAGACAGAGGTAGGACTGAAAACACAGGTGTCTTGTGAATCTCTCCACCACTCTGCCTGAATCCCTCAGCCTCAGGCATGTGTGTGATGTTTAGGGCTTTTTGAAAGTAGTATGGTGTAGGGTCCCAGAAAATAAACAGAAATTTCAAGTGCATTTCTTTTTTTTTTTTTTTAAACCAAGTAAATCCTTTTATGTATAGGTGACCACACTAATGCATACTGAGAATATAAACTTAATTCTAAATTCAGATTGGTCTGTGAGTTGGGCTCTGCCCCAATCTTTGATCCCCTTCTGAAGTACAGCTTCTTATCCTTTCCCTATTCTTTGAAGAAAGATGATAAAACAAAAATGAATTTTTTTCTCAAAGAGAATTCATTTAATGGTTATATTGATATCTTGAT
>RJWM01001638.1:104828-149718 GCA_004363535.1 Dasyprocta punctata | reverse complement strand
AGTGCCTCTCCTTTAATAAGAATCTTTAAATGATTCAGAGTCATTCTTTTCTTCCTGCTTTGGAAAGGAAGAAAAGATTGAACACAAAATGGAAGCTGTTATTCATAGCTTTCTATCTTTGATTTTTCCTACTCATATTTTTTCTGGTTTCCCTATAGGAGATTTCCTTTATAGATGTAAATTTCCTTTACGAAAGGTAACTTTGATTGTTTACAGTGCTCCTCTTATGCCTGCAGTTTCTCCAAATAATCTTTATGCCAAAGGAGCATACTTTAGGGTGATATATTCTGGTCTCATACACTCATATTATTAGATGAGATATTCTAGTATGCTATGCATGCATCACTTTGTGAGGTTTCTCTTTCTCCTTTAGTTGAGATAAATGATCATCCTCTGGGACTCCTATAGCACTTTGTTTATACTTCTCTAATAGCCTTGAGTAATATGGTCTGATGTTTCACTAGACTTAGTAATTTAAAAATATGGCAGTTTTATTTAATAGTTTGTGAACTTCTTTTAAATATATTAAAAATTTTAATTGACTCATAATAATTGTATATATATATATATATATGTATATATATATATATGGGGTACAGTGTGACTTTGACACCTGTATACAAAGTGTGATGATCAAATCAGGGTAAGTAGCATATATATCACCTCAAATATTTATCATTTCTGTTTGTGAACTCGTTAAGCTCAGCAGTTCTATTAAATTAACTTTTGTAATCTTGAAACCTGTGGTAGACTGAATACTAGTCTGTCCAAATATGCATGTCCTAATTCCTGGAACCTGTGGTTATGTTACCTACAAAATGGGGTTTCATAGGTATGAATCAAATTAAGGATTGTGAGATGGGTTAGTTTTCCTGATTGTCCTGGTGGCCCAGTGTAATCACATGAATCTTTATAAGAGGGAGGCAAGGCAGAGGAATGTGATGAGAGAAGCAGGGGAAGAAGGAGGTAGTCAACAGAAGCCGAGACTGGTAGAAGGAGCCATAATTAAGAAGTATAGAGAGAAGCTAGAGAAAGCAAGGAGAGGGACTCCCTGAAGAGCCTCCTGAAGGCATGCAGGGCTGCCAGCACTTGATTTTAGCCCAGTAATACCCATTTCAAACTTCCGACTGCCAAAACTATGAGAGAATAAATTCATGTCACTTTAAGTCACTAAATCGTGCTCATTTGCTATAGTAGCAATAGGAAGCTAATATAGTATAGAGGAGGAAATGTATCTTTTTTTTTAATCTCCATCTTAGACTCATGACTGGGGACTGTATAGAAAACAGATTAACAGGAAAACACACATACTTATTAGTAAGTTTTATGTGGCATAGGAAACTTAATAAGGAAATTAACACTTAAACCACCGTACCTGAGTATTTTAATGCTACACTTGATGAGGAGTAGATGGTCATGTGGAGGAATGTGATTGAAAAAAAGGGTGTACTCTAATGGTAATAAACTAGGGGAAACAGAGCAAGCCTTATCTCTATATCTTCAGGGAGAAGGGCATTTCTTTCTTTCCACTATAGGGAAGGCACCTCTTACATGAAGGTCTGTGTTAGCTTTTCATTGTTGTGACAAAATAGTTGAGAATGTCAATTTAAGGAGGAAAAGTTAATTTTGGTTCACAGTGTCACAGGTGTCAGTCCATGGTTGTTGGCTTCCTAGATTTTAGGCTTGTGGTGAGGCAGAAGCATCATAGCAGGAAGCCATGGCAGATGAAAGCAGCTCATTTCATGGTATGTTACTCCCCCTTGATCCATTCCCTTCAAATAGTCCCTACATCCTGTTGCCATCACTGCCAATAATGCTGTCAATTTATGATCTCATTAATGGATTAATTCAGTTCATGAAATGAGAACACTCATGATCCACTCATTTCCCCAAAAGCCCACTATCTGGAAACCAAACTTTTAGCATATGAGTTTGGGGGAACATACCAAATTCATACCATGACAAGGTCTTATGATCTAATTCAGGGGAAGGTCAGAAAATAATTCTGTGTCTTATTACCTGCCTTAGGGGACAATGATGAGGGAAGGTCAGAGACACCACTCTGTTTCTGTTTTCTTCAACTAAAATACTCCACATGCTCAGATAGTGACTTGTGAGCCCCATCAGCAGCACCTGACACACACTTGACATATACTTGAACTAAGTATGGGAGTTGTGTTTGATCCTCAGTCCTGGTCCTCTTAATGATCATAGCTAGTCTTTATTGAACCTTTTGCTCTCTGCCAGTCCCTGTGGTCTGCACCTTACATGTGATGTTTGTCATCACCCCATGGCTCAGTACTGCTCTGCACCATCACACCTGATAGAAAGGTAGGACTTCTAGAAGTACAATGACTTCAGCAGATTTTCAGGGGGATTTTAAAAGGACAGTTCATCTCTTTAGAATGCTAGTCATTGTTGGTGGCTAATTTTAGGTCAGTGATGAGTTGCAAAGACTGGGAATTCAAGAAGACATGACATTTAAAAAGAAAGCCAGTGAAGTAACTTTTATGCTCCATCTCTCTGTCCTGCCTTAGTCTGTAATGTTATTTGTTCCTTTAAAGTGCTTCAGTTCTTAATTGTCTGCTGCTTGATATTGAGATTGGTTAAGATCACTAGAATGATGGAAGGCTGAGGCCTGACCTGACTAGATCTGAACTGATTGGCTAATTCTCGACTTTTTGAAAAATTAATGAGTTTTGGTTGAGATGACACCTGACTTTTTGTAGCATCATGTTTTGATTGTGTCTCTTTTGTTTACCTATTATTCTTGTCCATAACATGAATCTATAGAGCACAAGTGTTTTATGCATGTTCAAAGTAAATCAAACTATCTTGAATAGTGCAACAACCAGACATAAATGGTACTGTGATCATTTATGTATACGTTTTGTGTTCCTTTCTTTGACTGTTTCCTTGGGGTGAACTCTTAGACATAAAAGTACTTAATGAAAAGCATAACCTTAAAAACCTAGACAAAATAAAATATTGGTTCATATTCATAAATTGCTCTCTCACAGGACTGCACTAAGCTTTGTCAGTGAAATCTTCAGTTATTCCGTGAACATTTATAGAGTTCCCATATTCCTTAGGTTCAGACATTTTTCACAATTTTCAAAAGTGCCAAAATATAGGCTTAATTAATAGGAGAAAGATAAAAAAGATTTTCTTTCGGTACATCTCTGTGGTCTAAGTCTCCATAAGTCCTTGGGAATAGGATAAATATCATTAAGTCATTCCTGGGTTTTTTGTTCTTTCTCTCTCTATAGAAGACATTATTCATAATGTGCTGTCCCTTTACATTCAAGTCTTGAAGACTAGAGACCCAACCCCTGTTACAGTTTGGATATAAAATGTCCCCCTCCCCCAATCTTATGTGTTTGAAAGGTCTTTAGGTAATAAGGCTACTACACTCGTCAATGGTTTTATCTATTGATCAGTTCAGTAGCTCATGTGTTTGGACATGAGTCCTGCTCAGAAGACGAAGGTCGCTAATGGTGTGACCTGGAAAGGTGTATTCTTGTCCCTGTATCCTTTCTTCTCTCTCTGCTTCCTGGATGCTGTGGGTTGAGCAATTTTCCTCCACTGGGCCCTCCTACCATGCTGTTTTTGCCTTCGAGCCAACTGACCTTGGACTGAATCCTCTGAAAACTGTTAGCCAAAATAAACCTCTCCCCCTTTTAGTTGTGGATATCAGGTATTTTGCCCCCATAATGGGAAAGTGACTAATATAATCACTTTCTTGTAGCAATAATTCACAGTAGTGTCAACTTTAGGCTTGGTAATATTATCTTCTGCCCATGCAAGCTTTCCAATGTTCAAATAATTCTGTGGGGCGATGTTACCTTCTAGTGGAAGAGCATCATCTTGTTGGAAAAGAGCTATCCTAATATTATCTCACTTAGTTATTTCAGTGACCTTGTGAACCAGATAGTTTCATTCTGTTTTTATAGAAAAATGAAACTCACAAAATAAGTAGCTTTTCTCTAAAGTTGAATAACTAATAATTATGTGTTAGGAGCTGACTCAGTGCAAATCTTCTGACCTCAAGTTCAGAGTTACTAATGCTGTGTCATAACCTGCCTCCGGGATTTTTCTAGTTCTTCTTCTATTTTAATGCAAAATGCATCCAGTTATTAGACTGTTATTAAGGTTATCTCATTTAGTGTCTGCCTGGTTTTGCTGTACCTTTCTTATTCTCATTTTCTTCCCTGTGAATGCATCCAGAATTCTAAGCATCTAGAGCAGTATTTGTCAACTTCATTTTTCCTTTTTATTATTTTCCCTTGTCCTTCAGGAGAAAAAGTCAAATTAAATTAAAATTCTCCCCCATAAGATAAATTAAACACAAAGGAATAAAATCTCATTGGCTAGGGTTGTGTTTTGGAGAACCATAAATTACTGTAATGTCTGTGGGCCACCATCAAAGACCTCCCCCATATTGGTTGCTTTTCTGTTACTGTAATGAAGTGCCTGAGACTACGTAACTTCATAGAGAAAAAGCAGTTTTTGTAGACTTTTCTCTATTAAAGTACATGGCACTGGCATCAGCTCTGTTCTGTGCTGGTGATGTCCTCATGGTGGAAGACATCTCAGTGGCAGGTATGTGGGTTAGCAAAAGAGATCACATTATGAGACAGAAAGCCAGATCAAGGGCAAAGGTGCTAACCTTGCCCTTGTTACTACAACCCTTTCTCATGAGAACTAACACAGGGTCCCAGAAGAACGATCTTAATCCCCTCCAACAGCAGCATCCTCAGTGACCTTTCAAAGGACCCACCACCACTAGGAAAATTCTGTCACTCTAACAGAAGGCTGTTAGAAAGCTACAAACTACTGTTCCAAAGAAGCTATGCCTCACTGTGAAGTACTAATTACTTAAATATAAAAAATAGTTATTTAGATAGGTGTTTGTATGATCAAATCACATGGAATCAAATGTGCCCCTGCTTTGTATATGTTGTGTAGGTCAGAGAGATGATAACTTTCCCTTCACACCACTGCCCAGATCTTCGTGACTTGGTATGAGTTTTTGTCTACTTGTGCTCCTAGCTCCAGGCTGAATATTTAGATCTATTAGTTTCACATTCATAGCAGTTACTTATGACTCCATTTATAATTTGGAGAAATAAATGCTTGCATGTTCAGAAACGGGGAAAACAACTGCATTGGTAGATAAGGTCTATCCCATGCTGGGCTTGACTGACTGCCACCAACTCTGACATCCCCTGACCCTTGGCACAGAAAGAATGTAAATGTGAGAGAAGAAAGAGCCCCAGGTAGCTTCTGTTTGTTTTTACAAGAGAGCCAGATCTAAGTGATTTGAGAGGGTGCCAGACTTTATAAACACAGAGCCAAAGAAAAACAGCAAGGAAGGCAGGGAGGGGCTGAGGGATTGGGGAGGTGCACTTGCTGGAGTAGAGGGTGTCCCAAAGGGAAGCCACTTCTATCTATGGGTAAAGAATTTTTTTGATTAACATGCTAGTTTCTTTATTGAAGTCAAGCAAGATTTTGACTCATTTATCAAGGCTCATACAGTGCCTATTTATAGATGTCAGAATAAAAGTAAATGAACCATGAATGCTAACATGTATCTAGAAAATTTAATAAGATTTAAAAGTTAAGTAAACCAATGTAGTCTGCACATTTTCTCCAGGGACCCCTTTGTAAGTTTTAACCTTGCTTCCTTTCTCCCTCTTTAATTCATACTGTCTCTTGTGTGAATTCTTGTAGCCTTATCTTTTAGAATACCAATGTGATTTAAAAGCCCACTTTTAGTGGATGTTTCATTTTTAAACATTAGTTGTTGATCACTTTCTGTCCAGTTTGCTGGAGAACAGAAAGGTTTTGTTTGTTTTAAGGTGCTAGTGGTTCAGTGGGGATAAGCTATATTTATTATTGATGCAAAACACACAGCCACAAGTAACACATATACCTACTATCTCACATTGTCTGTTGTATGTGGCTTAGATTTTAGCTTCAGAATCTCTTCAAAGGCTGTGATCAGTTGTTACTAGGGTGAGATGTTACTAGAAGGCATGACTGGGAAAAGATCCATTTCCAAGCTCACTTGGTTGTTTCATTGTTCAGTTTCTTGAGGGCCTCGCTTCCTAGCTGGCTTGGAGGACAGCCTCAGTTCCTTCCTACATTGGCCCCCACACAACCTTACAGTTTGCTTGGCCCAAGCCAGTAAGATATGCAATCTTCTCGAAAGGCATCTCATCCGCTTTCCTACAACCCATTGCTTAGAAAGTCACTAGACTCTTGTATACAAAGGGTCAGATCAAATAAGAGCATTAATACTAGATTGGGAGGAACCTTAGAATTCTATGCTGAAGAGATACATCGCTCCACTCCAACAAGCCCTTAATATTTTAGGGTTTTTTTTTTTTTTGAGTGATGATACCTTGTTGTTTTGTGAGTTGAAGTACCCACAGAGACTTGTTGAGGAGGTGGCCAGCATTACCTGCTGGAATGAGTCAGTACTGTGCAAGGCAAGAACATTCTGTAAATAAATGCATGTAGAGAGCACCCTCTGTGAGAAATCTCACTCAAGAGAAAGAAAAGGCTCCAGAGCTCTAACAAATCAGTGGCAAAAAACACACCTTCATTTTTCTCTTCTCATTTTCAGTGCTGTTTCAGAAGAAAAGAATTATATTCTGGTTCTGGTGAGATTCAAGTTTTTTCTCCAATTAATTCCCTGCTGGGTGCTTCTGTACAAGTTATGCCCAAAGCCTTTATTTTGAATGGCAAGCACTGTGAATACAAATATAGTCTTGCATCTCTTAATGTTTCAGTCAGTTTCTGATGGCATATATGGCAGTGGTTCCATTAAATTGTATCACCCCATGACATCGTAGCTGTCTTAATTTGTGTGACTACGTTCTGTGATATTCTCACAACAGCAAAATCACTTGATGATGTAGTTCTCAGAACATCTCTCTGTCACTAAACTGCACATGCCTATGACACTGTCTCTTCCCTTACAGAATTCACAGTTGTGTAGGAAGAGACTCAAATAGGAGTGCCTTGTGAAAGAGTTTTGCATATGATATGAGGGAACACAGAGGTTATAAATCTGTGTCCAAATTGCTGGTAGGTAGGTATAAAATGACATTCAAAGAAGGCTTTCTGGAAGAGGAGAGGCTGGGCTGAATTAGTTGGTGTTAACCTTCCAAGTCATGTAGGCAGGCTGTGCAGAGGGAGTGGGTCATTACATGTGAAGCCTCAGACCCAGGGGGAAATTTGGGGCCTCAGGAAACTACAGGTTGTTCAGTAGGAACACAGTTTAAGCACCCATTTGGGAAGTGGTTAAAATGAAACTGGCAAGATAGGCAGAGTGAAATCATCATCAGATGATGGTTGTTCCAAGAAGTTTGAACTTCACTTGAAAGAATCAAGGACTAACCCAATCATGTTTATGTTGTGGAAAGAGGGTTGATGTGTTAGTGGTCAGGAAAGCCAAATAAGATGCAGATGAAGTGATGGGCAGTCGAAAAGCTGGGTCGGGGGGCCAGGTTGATGAATGAGATCCTTGGGAAAGTAGAAAGATCATTAGCGAATAAGATGGGGTCATTGCTTTCCCCAAGAAAGAAGGGCAAGGGGTACAGATGTCTCTAATTTGGTGGTGAGAAGAAGATGGACTGCTACAAAATTCAGTCCAACTTCTGGTGCCAGGAATTATTCACTTTTTTAAAAAATCCTATATTCTTCTCTTGTTCCTTCAACATACTGAGTACATGCAGAGAGGAGAAACTTGAATCTTTGCTAACAAAAGAATTTGATATCATATTCCACGGGATATGAATTTAATCACTACTGTGATATTATTGAGGTGAGGGAGCGATTAATCAGTAGAATTAATGATCCATGAAAGAAGGGCACCCCCTCATCTTTCTATCCCTTTTGCCCTTTATCCCTTCCACCATGTGAAGGTACAACGTCAAAGCACCATCTTGGAAGCACAGAATAACCCTCACTCAACACTGAATCTGCTGATGTGTTCGTCTTAAACTTCTCAGCAAAAAGTTCCTGTTGTTTATGAATAACAGGTGTATTTTGGTATAGCAATACAAAGAAATTAAAAACATTCCTAAACAAGCCCAAGAGCACCCTGTGAGGGGGAAATGAACATGTGAGCATAGCTAGTGGAAAGGCAGTGAAGGCTGGTGGCAACTGACGAGTTAGAAAGCTTAGTTTGTCTTTCTCCTGTCTGTGCACCAAAGTTTTCCTTCTCACTGAGGCTGACTTTTGGTTGTATGAGGACAATGCAAGGTTGAGGTCCTGTCTTTCTTAGGTAGGTTTGCTCTCACCTTCTGTAACGGTTACTGGTAAAGAAAGCAGATAGGCAAGTAGTGTTTTAGGTTTGGCCAGACCTATCCTTGACCCCATCAAAGAATCTGGAAGGTTTTGTTTTTTGTTTTGATTGATTGATTGATTAATTTATACTGTTCTCTTTACCCAGACTAAGTGAGATTTACTAATGTAATGTTCAAGGGAAATTTAGGTATAGTTAGGAAGAGTACATTGACTTACATGTCAATAAGTATTATAAGAAAATGTCTTTTCCCTTCAAAAAATTTGGCTTAGTTAATCAGAAAGTTGTTGGGATGCTGGTGATTTTAACCAAATTAATTTATTATCTCTTGTTTTCCCAAACCTTCTTAACCCTTCAGCACTTTTCTCTTTTACATTTAGGAAGCAAAATTCGTGATTCATGGGAGTTCCTTCACAGTAATAATCATCAGTGATTTTGAGTGCTTAAATGTGCCGAGAATCAAGCCATTAAACCCCACGCCTGGCACTTAGCAGGTACCGAGAAGCATGGGTCACCTGGTACACTTAGCAGATGTCTTAACTGTGAGCCAAAGAGTGCAGAGGGCAAAATATTCTAGTAGTGGGGATGCTCAGTGAGAACAGTTTTGTAAGTGCTTCCAGACTTCACTGATATGTCCACAATACTCCTACATACTTGATCCTAATTTTAGGTCTAGAATTTTTCTGCTTTGTCCTAGACAGGGTATATCGAACCACCCAGGGAGCCTCCCCCACACCAACCCAAGGCTTCAGGGATTTACATGCTGTGGAAACTTCAGGTGACAGAATAAGCTCTCATAGAGGACTGAGCACTCCAAGGGCTTAGCTTCCCTAAGCCATTCATTGGATTAGGCTCTTGCTGAGGTAAAGGGACAAAATCAGAGAATGTGCCTTGAAAATAGGGATTTGATAGCATCCTCCAGGGTAAAGTTATAATTTTGGAACAGTACTGCCCTGCTGTTAGGAATAGCCTATGCTTATTAATTCCTGATACCTATAACACAACTCTTCTGGTAAGAAAGACATTAGGCCTGATAAAGGCCCTTTCCTTTGTTGAAGCTGCTCTTCCTGTCACATTTTTGTGACTTTGAAGTCTCTGAATCAAAGAACTTTGTTTGACTTGTTTTCCTAGCCAATTAGCCCATTAGTTATCTAGATTTGTTCAAAGCCCATATGTAGAAGTTAATAGTTCCTGTATCATCTTAAATTCCCAGTGACAACTCACTGGGACAACTTAATTGGCAGAGCTATACCCATTTCATTTTCCTTGGTTAATTAACAAGTTTTTTTAGACACTGGAATTGAACACCTAACTTAGGTGACTCCGTGATGTCCTTGATTTAAACTTGCATGAACATTGGAAGAGTTTGGTTTAGTTAAATAAATTATTCATCTGGATGAGCCAATGTAGAGGTGGTTAAGAACAGACAAAACTAATTCATTGTAATAAAGGCACAAAACTCTGAAGAAAGTAGGAAGGCATGAGCTATCTGGAATTATAGAAATATCTGCATATTACCCCGAATGGGCATCTTCTTCCTTTTTGTGCTGACATGACAATATATCACAGACTGGGTAAAGTATAATGAATATAATTTTATTGGTTCATAGGTCTGGGATCTAGGAAGTCCCAGATCAAGGGCCTGGCTTCTGGAGAGAGCTTTCTGTTGTGTTATTTCCTGGCAGAAGGGCATAGAACATGTGAGATAGACAAAAGGGGCCCAAACTCATCCTTCTATAAAGAATCCACTCTCATGATAATATGGATTATCTCTCATAATAACTGTACCAATTCATTCACAAAGGTAGAGCTATCATGGTGAAATTACATCTTAGAGGTCTTACCTTTTAGCACTGTTACAGTGGAGGTCAAATTTCAACATCAGTCTGGGAGAGGACAAATATTTAAACCAGAGTAAGGGGCACAAAATATAACAATTAATAAAGGTTTGATTAATGAAAAACAATATTCTCATCTAGTTTATGCCATTGTTTTCCAAAATTATGGGCTTTGTTGTAGAACCTTGCTGTACCTTTGAAAGATTTTAAGATCATGTAGGGATTACACAATGAGATGTGTCCTTTGAGGAGCACACTAGTTGCTTGTAGAGAAAGGATGATAGTGGCTATGAGGGTGATTCAGTGGTCCAACACAAGACAGAAATGGGAAAAGATAGATGGAGGGATAAGTAGGGCATAGGAGAAGGAGGTACTGAGGGGACCACCAGGAGTCCCCCAGCAGCAGTGTTGTGTATGGCAGGATGGAAGGGACACTGTCTGTAGATCCAGTATTAAGCTGGAGATAGATTTCAGATGCCTGTGAGCCATCCTGAGAGATGACAACTAGGTAATTAAATAGGTGAGTCTGGAGAAAATAGGTCTGGGCTGGACTTATAAAATTGGAAGTTGCTGGCTTGGTATTTAAGGTAATGAGAATGCATAAGATCACTTTGGGAGAGAACATACAGTTGGAAGGAAAGGGATTCTAGAACTGTGCCCTAAGAATTGCAACATTTAGAGGTCACACAGGGGAGGAGTTGGAAGAGGAGGTTGAAAAGGAGTACAAGAGAGGAATACAAGTGCACAGCAAGGAGACTGCACTGTCCTGGGGGGGTGGACAACAAGGGAAGAGTGGAGCTGCTAGAAGTGAAGAGTGGTCAGTTGTGGTGAGTACCATTGAGGAGTCGAGGTGAGTTGAGAACTGAAATTCTCATTGGAGTTTAGTAGCAGGGGAGCCATTGGCCACCCCAGCAAGAGTGAGTTAAGAGCAGTGTCAAGGCACAGTGGTAGAAGCCACCTGGAGAAAGGCAAAGATGTGTTTTTTCTATTTTCCTTTGGGATTTTTATTGCTATAGCCCTGTGCTCAAAGCATCAATATTTTATGTAACATTTAATTGTGTAACATTTAAATTGAAGTTTAATCCTGTAGTGCAATATAAAAGGGATTAATTGGGGTCCTTGTTTCTTGAAATGTTTTAGTAAAAGAAATTGAATTTAGAAAATACTATGGAAAATTGTTTTCAAGTCTATGTATTTACTCAGTAGGATTTTAAAAGAGACCATCTCATGGGCCATTCTTGCCCTCATGCAGAAGTGGACTGCATTGGTAACTGATTCATTTGGGTTCAAAGGATAAACTACTGAGGGAACTTCTTGGGAAATTTAGAATTTCTCTAGCTGGTACTGAGACTAAGTATCCCCCTAGGCTAAATGACCAGCATCTTTTCTTAAAATTATTACAAGAATCCCAGTAATGGAAAGAAATCAGGACAGGAGTGCTCATGTCACATTATTTCAAGAGTCAAACATACTATTTTTGTAACTCAAATATATAAATTAAGAAAAGAAAGAAAAAGTCTTAAAATTTGCTCAGGTCTTCAGTCTTGACAGTATTTCGATCTGGGTATTATGGAGACTGAGTCCTAGAGCTGTTAGAGGTAAATGCAGAGAGAAATTTAAGAGTTTTTTTCCTCTAGTGATTAGTTGATGTTAATAATAACATCTGCCATTTGTTTTATATTGTCAACTTTCCATTACTGAGAAAAAATACCTGACACCTGTAATTTAAAGGGGTAGATGTTTATTGCAGTACACAGTTTCAGTGGTTTCAGTTCATGGTTAGCTGGCTCCAAGGCAGAAACTTCCTGGTGGAAGGGACTGGTGGAGGAAAGCAGCTCACTCATGACGTTTGGCAAGCAAAGAACAGGGGAAGAGCCTGATACACTATCCAAGGCCTTGACTTACCCAGACACACCCAGGATGTGGTTGGGCTTGAGGTTAGGGTTGTTAATCTTCTAGATGTCACTCAAGCCAATTAAGTTGACTATCACAATTATAATTTATCGATCTATCAGTTGTGGACAGAAAATGTGGGCCTTCTCTCTGTATTGACACAATAAAAATAATATCAGAAAATGTGTACATGTTCTTTGACCCTGGGATCCCAATGATGAACAACAAAATTTAGAAAGTACCTTTTCTAAATAAAATGAAGAAAATATTGGAGTTCTGTTGTGTATTTGCATACTGCTCTATCTCTGCCTGTTGCACTGTGCTTTCTTGTGGCCTATTGCTATAATGGATCCTATCTTAGTTGCTTTTCTCATTGTGAGACAAAATACCCAACACCCAAAGTTAAAGGGGGAGAGGTTTGTTTAGCTCACAGTTTCCAGAGGTTTCAGTCTATAGTCAGCTGGCACCAAGGCAGCATGGCATGAAGACAGGTAATATAGAGGAGAAAAAGTTCATGGCTGGCAGAAGGTAGCAAAACAAGAAAGAGTTTACCATAGCTCTTTCTAGTCCTTATATTGTATCTAGGCTACCTGCCCTTAGGGTGGGCAGCACTCTAACCCTTAATCCTAGCAGTGCACCATGAATCAATCCCTGTGTCACACACTCTAGATTCAGCCCCCTATGAGAAAGCCCCACCCATACCACATGAGGCTTTGAGGGGACATCTAAACACAAGCCATGACAGATCCCAAGACATCTGGAATTCCTTTGCAAATCCTGTACTATTATCATTTATTGCTGTACTTATTGTTACTGTCACACTTACTGCAGGAAGGCATGGAACTGAGTTTGAGAGGTAGAAGAGGCATCTCCAGCAAGTGTGTGGCTGGGCTGAAGGGAAGCCTGAGAGCTGATTCTACAGGATATAGCTGATCAGAATAATGCCATAAATACACAAAGCCCATGGAATTGGGTGTCTAGTTTCAAAAGTGTTACTACTGCAAATTACAACAGCAGCAGTTTGTTGGTACCTAAACCAAGTGTTATTTTAGCTAGAGAGAGGCAGCTGAACTAGAGATAGCGAACACACCTAAACAAATATGGTCCAGGATGGAGCTGAAAAAACACAAAAGGGCTGCATGCTGGCATGGAAACAGCCTGTGAGCTAAAACAACAGAAACTGAGGTTGAACAGTGTCAGCCTGGGATATGTGGTTTGCCCTGGGTCTGTTTTGGGAGCCTGGGAAAAACAGCCCTCCAGATATGGACTCTGGACTTGTAATCCAAAACCCATACAAACTTGGCAGTATTGAACAACTTCCTGGATGTATGCATATGGCTTGTTCACTGTGTGAATCCTATTTGTATACCCTGTGTTTTATCTGAAACTCTATTAAAATAAATGGAGGCAACCGTCCCTCCCCATTCCACACCAGCCCAACCCTTTTTACTACCTTGCCTTCTGAACTCATCTCAGCAGGGGTGAGGGGTTTACTCCTCTCAGCAGGGTTTCTAGTCTGGAAAAACCACATTCACTGGGTGTGCTAGGGGAAGGATTAAAGAACAAAGGCATACGTCAAATAAACCTAAACACTCATCTGTAAGATGTTACTAATAATAACTTCTTTGCAGAGTTGTTTAAGAATTAAATGCAATTAATTGTATTATTGTAATGTAATGTAAAAACCACATTAGTACTATTAGATTCTGTACATATGTAAATGATCTTATACATTACTGGGTAGTCTTGATGCCCTATCCACTGCTGGCTTTGCATGCAATATCTTGTTTGGGATGAGCAATTTAATAGTCAAAGGCACACAGCTATGAACAGTAAAACTGAGATTTGAGATCCTTAGTACTGATGACAGAGCCTTATGTAGTCATTGGTACTGTCCCCTATTCTGGAATCTGGCATTTGGTAGCAGCGGTGATTAAATTAATTTAATTATATAGAGAGCAATCCAAAGCATATGTGTTTTTCTCTCCTGTTTTTATACGAAGTACAGTCCCTGAATACAGAACCTTCCTATCTTCTTCTTCACACTGGTACCAGAAGATGGGATTAAATCAGACTTCTTCTGTACTTGGTTATGCATGTATGAGCCATCTCACTACAGGATCCCATTGTCTTGACAGAGTTTTAGGCCATTGCTGCTGAGAAAATTGATGATCCCTGGTTTACAATTTTGTCTAACAAGAAAGATGAAGAATCTGTTCTATTTTGAATTAGGCAAGTTGTTTTTCCTGTGGTGAAGTATATGTTTCTCTAGCTCTCTCACTCGTGCTCTTTTTTTTTTTTTTTTTTTTTTAAATGTGCTGAATAATGCGGTTTCTCAGGTCAGCTGGCAGGTGTAAGTGCAAGGAACTGTGCATGAACCTACCTGCTTTGCTTAATGACTTGAGAAAACCACAGTTGCTGAGCAGGTCTTAGATTGAAGTGGGCTTTGTACAAAAGAGCTGTGTGTGAGATTAGAAGGGTCATTGCAGCAGATGAAAATACCTCTGCCAGAGGTGGGCTCAGCAGCTCACTGAGGCCCAGGAATAATGGGATGCAGGAAAGGAAAGACAGAGGAAGCTTCTAGGGTACCTCTGCATTTCACATCATCATCATCATCATCATCATCATCATCATCATCATCATCATCATTATTATTTTGGTACCAGGAATTGAACTCACAACCTCTCACTTTGCCAGTCAGGCACTTGTGCAGCTGAGCTGTATCTCCAGTCACATCATCATTCTTGTTGCTGATTTTGTCACTCTTCTTGACCTGGGACTCCATTTAACCTTGTATTCCTTTATCTTACATACAGTAAGTATCTATCATGCTCCAGGAACTGGGACTAGACCCTGGGGATCTGACAATGAGTCACATACAGTTCACATCCACATTCTGTCACTTCTCTTCTGTAGAGATACCTATTTTGTTCATTCTTGGAAGTAACTTTTCTAACTCTATCCAATTCATAGTAAGAATCAAGGAAGCATGTATGCTCAAGTTTTTAATAATAGGACTTATCCCACCAGTTCACTTTAATCCTCTTGTGTTTAAGTGGTTAGTTTAGTGGCACTCTTTTACCTTATTCTAATATTCCTTAATTAATTTATTAACAATTATTTTTAAATGTATGTTATCCCTAAGGCATGGTGTGGTTCATGCTTTCAATGAATGAATGTTCTTATTCAGAGAGATCTTATAAGCAAGAGAAGTTGAAAGTATCGTCTGTGCTGAGCAGTTTGCCCTTTATTGAATGAATGAGCCATATTATTCATGTCCCTGCTGTGACTTAGCCTTATCACAAGAAATCTTTTTTGAGTGGTTCACAGTGTCTGTATCACTCAAGCACCCTTTTCCTCCATTTTTGGGCATTTGTCATCTACCTTCGTGTCCTTGGTTGTCTACCCTGCTAGGAACCTCCTGGCCACATCTTGATTTTTCCTCCATTGTGTTTTAGACAAATGTCTTGCTTAAGAATATACATACAGGCCCTAAATACTGGTTGTATGATTAGTTGACATTTGAAGGAGAGTGATTCAATTTGAGGATGCTAAGAATTAGCAAACACTGAATAATCATCTGGGCTGTTTAGAGAAGATACTTATTCTCTGAACTGATTGAAGCCTGCACACTAAGAGATAAATTCTTAGTTGTTTTGTAAACTCAACTTTGGATTGATTTGAGGTAGATAGAGGGCAATATATCTGTGGTAGGAGGCTTCCTCAACTTCAGGGCAGTGGAGTGTCATTCAGGCCAGGGCTGGTTTTGTAATCAGATGAGTGACTATAAATTGGGAGTCAGGAGGGCTTGTGCCATTGTGGAGGAAGGTGGAGGCCACAGAGACTGCTCAGGGACCATGGAGACCTGTGCACCAGCAACTGCTGAGATCTGGTAAACAGAACTATGCAGAACTGGTAAACCAGGGTTATATTTTGAGAGTATTTCAGAAGCTTACTAAAGGATGCTTAATGCCTGGGGTTGGATAGGTTTCATTTTAAAATTGATATGTGAAGGCTGGGTATGGTGACACATATCTGTAATCCCAGCACTAGGAGGTTGAGGCAGGAGGATCACTTACAGTTCGAGGCCAACCTGGGCTAAATAGTGAGGTTCAAGGCCAGCCTGAACTGCACAGTGAAACCAAGTCTCAAAAAAAAAAAAAAAAAAAAAAAGGTATTTGAAAAAATCCCTCTGAATTAGCTTGCATTACATTCAACCCAGATGAGCAGAAGATGATTTTATTCTCCTCATAATCATGATTTGACTTATTTGTTCTTTGTGTCTGTGTCTTTGTTTTAAGAGAGGCTGCAGGCTGGAAGACACCCTACCCTGAGCCCAGCTCTGTCCATGTCACCTATTGGCAAGGTTGAAGAATTGCAAGCAGTGTAGTGATCGTGGGAAAGGCATAGGAGAAGTATTCAGAAAGGCAATGGGACTTGCCATTGTTCAGTGTCTTAGGTGCCATTGAAAAAGCAGAAAAGCTAAAATACAGAAGTGTCCTAGAAGCCAAATGAAGAAAATGATATGACGGTATAATGAAGAAAAGGGCATAAAGTCAAATGCTATGAATAGGTCAAGTAGATAACAGAACTAACTGGATTCAGCATCCTGGAAGTCTTGCTGAGGACTGTTTGAATGAAGTGGTAAGCAAATGCTTGTTTTGGAGGGAGTTTGAAGCAGAATGCAAAGAGAGAAATTGGAGACAAAATAACTCAGAGAGTTTTGCTGCAAAAAGGAAAAAAAGAAGCAGGCTGGTACCTTATAGGGGACCATTTGTAATGAAAGCTCTCTTTTTGTTATTTGGTTTTGTTTTTGCTTTTAAATGGGCAAATCAACAACCTGTTGTTTTGCTGCTGGTACTGATTCAGTAGAGTAAAAAATGATGATATTAAGTGGAGACGTGCTGGAGTGTTGTGCTGTGTAGCTGGGAAGGAGTAGAGTTTACTGGAAGGGCTGTTCAGGAAATGGACAGTTTGTCCTATATAAGAGGAGGGAGGTAGAAGGAATGGGTTACATTGTTGCAGCTGGGTAGACTTGATGGTGAGAGGATGTGAAAGTTTTCTTCTATTTCTTCAGATTTCTCAGTGAAGTCAAAGTTGGTCTGCAAAAGAGAGTACTACTTGGTTGAAATTTGAAGGGAAAAGAGAGAAATTTATAGCAGTTTCATCCAGGAGAGGGAATATGCATGAACTAATATCTAATACTGTTCACTGATTTCTAATGGTGGTGGTTTTTATTGGGGTTCCTCTTTTAGGACTTTTCCTTCACCAAATGCTTTGCATACCTTGACTGCCGCAACAACCTTAAAATGGCAAAAGGAGTTGAGTATTCTAAAATTGTACAGCTTAAAGTCAAAGTATGAGTCTTAAATCCTGGTCTTCTGAGTTACAGTATAGATTTCTTTTCCTCTATTAACACTTTTTTAAACGATTCTTAATTACACATGATATCCAGTATGAAAGTACTCTGGGGATCTCTATTCCCCATATGTGTTTTATTGCTGTGAATGGTCCTAGAGAGAAAAGATCAAGTTAAATACCTTTTATCAATTACTATTAAGTT
The DNA here is from genome assembly GCA_004363535.1 of Dasyprocta punctata. Classification (NCBI taxonomy): domain Eukaryota; kingdom Metazoa; phylum Chordata; class Mammalia; order Rodentia; family Dasyproctidae; genus Dasyprocta; species Dasyprocta punctata. The sequence goes on along the minus strand of RJWM01001638.1, from coordinate 132,107 downwards.
TCAGTTTCATCAATCTCAGTTCAAATCCAGTATTGAGCAAGTTTAATGGTGAGAAAATCCTTGCAGAGTTTAACAGTGAATTTGCTTAATGGGAAAAACATAGCCTTGTTAATGGAAGTTCTGGTTTCTTTCCAGACCATAAGTACCTTTTTAGAAATGCTTTCATTAACATGAGAAGTTATAATTTTCTTACGTGTAGAGTATTATTATAAATAGGGATGAGGTATATGGAATTATTCTTCTTACTTTGCAATCACATCTCATATGCTAATTGTGTCATATGCATAAGTAATATTGTGTTAAATGTCTTTCATTTTCCTTTAGGTATGATTAGAATTTCTAAAGTAGAGCCGGGCGTGGTGGCGCACGCCTTTAATCCCAGCACTCGGGAGGCTGAGGTAGGCGGAGCGTTGTGAGTTCGAGGCGGGCTTGGGCTACAACGCGAGCGCAAGGCTGGCCTGAGCTACACAGTGCGACCCTGCTTCAAAAAAATCAGGGCTGCGAGTTTGGCTCAGCGACTTAAGCGCCTGCCCTGGCAGGTGTGAGGTCGTGAGTTCAATCCCTGGTGCCGCAAAAAAAAAAAAAAAAAAAAAAAAAAAAAAAAAGAATTTCTAAAGTAGGATTGATTATTTCCCAATTGTATTAGAAGTAGACTAATCAGTGTGAACTGCTACATCTCCTTCTTAGAATGAACTCTTCAACATGCTCCGCCCTCTGAATATGTGCTCATTTGCATTCACCCTTTTATGACCTGATTCTGTGGCCCTAAATCATGTTTGTGAAGCTTACATGGACATCAGTCAGCATGTTGTTTTGTATAACTGCCTATACCATACATCACTGGAGTTTCTAAATCTTTCAACAGCTTGATTCAAATTTTGTGTTAGATTTAGTGTCAGCAAACTTAACTATGCAAACATTGTTTTCATAGATTAAAGTCATTTCGGATTGTTCATTTTGAAAGTAGTGGTCACTCAAATGGCTAGACTGTTATGATTCTGTTAGCTCATTAATTTAATAGAAGTTTATGAAACTATTGTGAACTGTCCTCCTCTATTACCTTTAACATGCTCTACGTTTTCTCATACTGTTACTACTCATATTTTGCCTAGATGTAAAGCAATAGGTTTTAACTTGAGTCTGTGATCATCTGTTAAACAGTCTCCAAGGAAAATGGTAAGAATAACAACTTTGAATGTTAAGTATCTGGTTTATAAAGAAAATCTTCTACAAATGGTTTTTAAAATTAAGAAATGTTTCGATAAAGTAGTCTGTGGTAAAAGGTACATAATATAAAGCTTACCAGTTTAATATTTTTTGTGATCATTTCAAAGTGTATATTTCAGTGGCATTAATTAAATTCACAAAGTTGTGCAACCATCACCACTTTTCAAGACATTTTCATTGCCCCAAGTCCAAAAAGTGCTTTTAAATGTTATGGAAATATTCATAGTTTTGTGCATAGTTGACTCACATTAATATGGCTTCAGATTTATTAGATCAGAAAAAGGATATGGGGTCAAAAACTATCCAATAGAAGTATTAGTTTTGTAATGTGGTCATTTCTTACTAGACTAAGTTCACCACATCTTTGGACTCATTGATTATTGTTAAACTTTAGCTTCTCAGGTGAGATGATTGCTTTCCTAAACCTCCTCTTAATCCTCTTATCAAAGCACCACAAAATTAAGCTTGACATCTTTGAGTTTCAGATCAAAGAGAATTGATGATCATGTGTGTTGCCACATGTACAGTCCACAGATTAAAGTCGGTTTAGTTTAAAGAGACCCCAAATAACAGATGACTGAAGGAAGCAGTACATGAATGAAAATGACAGAAACTTTCATCTTACTAAGTCATTATTAGTCAAAGCTTTCTATGAACTGTGTAAAAGCCATAAAAAGGCAACCAATTTGGTAAATTTTAATGAACTGAGCAAATTTGTAACTTTTTCACTCAAAACACTGGTGCAATTGCTTTTAGGTAACAATAGCAATGATTTCCTAGAAAGTGATGAGATAGATATATATATATATATATATATATATATATATATCAATAAATAATGCAACTTAGTTTCCCCAGGGGCTATATGCTTGCTATGATCTACACCTCTTTTTTAACCTAAAAATTATATTTTCATCCAAAGCATTAAATTAAATTTTGTTTCTTTTCTGAAGACATCGCCAGTTCCCATAGACAGTCATTAAATCTTGCTTTATGACCCAAAAATATCCAACAAAAAATCCATACTATACAATCATCACATTAAACTCTCATCTTTCTTACTGTAAGTTTCTCAAGGATAAGAGCTATTTCTTATTCCTGTTTTTATTTTCAGTATAGTTCCTAGCACTCATTGGAAACTCATTAAATATTTGTTGACTGATTGAATAAACTCATGGTTCTAAATCTCCTTACTTGAGATTTCATGTTTTGACAGTATCTCAGTTATAGAATATTCCTAAGGCAATCAGCAAAAGCAAAGAGTCCAATTTTATGTGTTGAGACAGTAGACATTTTCATTTGTGACATTACTGGAAATCAAAGTGCTCTGATGGTGAATCCCTGGGTATTTGACAGTGGCCTTAGAAAACTTGAGATAGCATTCCCAATAACAATCCCTATGATTGTCCTAGTAGTTGGTAAGACACTACCAGAGGACATTTCTCTTCCATATCCCCTATGCTGGGGGTGGTATTGCCAAATCGTTGCTGTGTGCTTGTGCAAATGCCCTATGCTGCTTGTTGACATGGGCATCGTTAAGGGTAAACTTTCACTTGACTTGGCATTTGCCATATGGTTATGATGTTGGGACTACAGCTGGTGCTAAAGGCGAAATGGCATACAGCAAACAGCCCATCTTACAGGGTCACTGCAGATCTCCATGACTAACCAATGGAATGTCCCTTTCTCCCCACCAGGCTCTGTACTCGTGCTTATGCAGCATCTCCCTACTTTCAAGTGGCTTCATGAAACCCATGATAAATCCCATGATAAATCACTCTTCCTTAAGTTTTCTTTTGATTCTTCCTATACTCTGAAGGAAGTAGGGTTCATTCTAATTGATGACATTCTCAGTGGCAGGGTAAGGTGCTGTATTACAGGTGCCTGACTTAATTCATAGCCTATCTAACAGACCCTATTTACCAGGAGCACGCCTTTCAGCATGCAGCATTGAGGTCAGTGCATCTGGATGGGACATTTCTTCCACTAAGTCCCCAAAGAGGACAAACTCAGCCAGGGCATATTGGGTATATCTGAGTTTAACTGTATTAAAGACAAACCATGGTGCACTGAAGAAATTCACAACCGGGAAAAGTAGCAACTGAGTCCTGATATTAGTCATGTCTGCATAAAGTTACCTTGGTGACTTTCAGTTATGTATTTAAGAACTTATGCTGTCTTCTAAGCCAAGCAATTGGACAACTGGGGGATTTATTTTCTTCAACTGAAATGATAAGTGAATTCAGTGAAAATAATTAGATTAGTATTGTACAATACTTAAATTTTCCTTTCCCATGATTAAGAAATAGAGAAATCAAGGCTTACTTGTTTGTGCCCTTTTCAGAACAGAATGGCCATAGGAAAGAGGGAGGGAGATGGGTTTGATTTTTGAGAGAGAGGGAGAGATACATAGAGACAGACACAGAGACAGACAGAGACAGAGAGACTGACTGACTACCAGAACTGCATATAGGATGGGGCTGGAATTTCCTTTCAGGAGTTGGACCTTAAGGAGCAGAGTGTTTAGATCTGGAAGACAGCTACTATTCCCCAGATGTGGTTAAAAAGATACAACTTGACAAAGGATTAGGATCCCCTCATCAAAACCTGTATTTACCACTATAATTGTCTATTTTTTCTGAAATGAAAATGTCCTTAAAACTTAAGCCATATGTACTTTAACCCTGTGAATCATCTGTAAAAAATACATAGTATGGGGGAGTTACCCCTCCTTGAAGAAAGACTAAGCCAAATTTAGTTATAAATTTAAGGAAAGGAAAATCTTCAAAAACCGTAATGGCAAGGCCATAGATTTTGTTCCTACAATTCTTAGACCATTTTTGTTTCCATGACAGCTGCCTGAGCATTTCCCCTTCTTTGTAGGATGATTTTCAGACTTCTCATCCACCAAGGGCTTTAAATTTTAATCCTGTTATCAACATGGAAGGTCTTGATTTTCTGCTTCTTACTGATGTCATCCTCTTGACTTCAGCTGCTGGAAACTGTTCTCACTAAAGGAAGCCTGATTGCAGTGCACAGTGTTCAGCTGTGAGGGCAAAAATGGGTCCTTGATTATCAGATTCAGAATGGCAACCTCTTACCTGCTTCCCAGATGGAAATTGTGAGAGCCTTGCTTGCAGATGTATTCCCAGCTGCTAAAATCAAGGAGGCTAATGGAATTTCTGAAAAGAGAGAGGGTTTATATAATGTGTGCTGTAGTCCACACTAAATAGGAGGTTCTCGTAGACCACAACTAGTGTCCTCTTTCTATATTCTAGCAGCAGATGTGATTGTTATGTGTCCTGTCTTTTGAGTATACGTGATAAAACAAATTGAGAACACAAGAAGACTTGGGATGTCTTCTAATCAACTTTACATATAGTCACAAGTCAAGGCTTACCCTTCAGCCATCTTCTTCCCAGTACTGTAAATATAGAATTCTGCTGTCCCCTGCATCAGAACCACAGGACTATTTCCTAGGAAGACTAGGGGCTGCAGTGGAAAGTGATGACACCTGGTAGAAAAAACCAGCTGTACTGCATAGCTCCTTCCATCATTGCTGAGGTATGCTCTTCCAGAAAGTCAACTCCTTTCTTAGTTTGAGAGTCTTCGTTTTTTTGTATTAACTCTTTGTTCCCAGGTGAACATCGAACTACAAAATTTTTAAAAACTGAGTAGACTCAAGGAGGAATATTGGGATTGAGTGTGAACAGTAGGTTTGGAAAAAAATGCTTAATACTGCTAGTTCCTTACATTTAGTCCTCTTGATACTTTTCTCATAAGCTAAATTGTCTTGAGTAATAGAGGTCCTTGGCTGGCTTCCAGGTAGAAGGAAGCAAGCTGGCATCTAATTTTCTTCTTCAGCTTGCCCTTTATTAAAGTAGCACTGGTTAGTATAAGTTAACATCACTGATTCATTATTTTATTTATGTAGCAAATGTAAACATGAGATGTACAGTGTGGGAGGCACTATGTTGGATGCTGCAGATGCACAGACAAGTGGGAGAGGCAGCAGTTTGGAGGAGCCCTTAGTCCCGTGGGGAGGCAGCCTGTGGATAGCAGTAGGATGCTGCACGTGCTCTGAGAGTGGTGTTAAGGAAGCTGGGAAGAAGTAACTCTGTGGGAAAGGACTGGGGAAGAGTTCTAAAGGGAGATCTGTTCGTGCTGAGATTGACCAAGGCGTGCTTACTGGGTAGACAATGTGCATGATGGAGTCCTAGCAAGGGGAATAAGTCAGGCAGTGGTGGGCAGGCGAGAGAATATGCAGGGAGCCAGAACAGTGAAAATAAAAGCAACTGAGAAAAGGGGAAGATGCGTTCTTTCAAGACTTGGAGCATCTCAATCATCTTTGCATGTGTTATCCAAAACCAAGGTTCATCCATTGTTCACCCAGACACGTGAAAGGTGAGATCTGGATTGCAGATGACCTTGGTGTTACATTCAGCAGTTCTGATACTTTCTAAATATTTGCTAGGGAGCATTGAAGGATTTGAAGTTGGGGATCATATGTCCTTATTTTCATTTTGGGAAGTGTCTTGTGACTATTGTAAGTGACTGAACCTAACTTAAATCATCTTATCTAAAAAGAAGGGTTTTTCCCCTTATATAAATCAGAGATCTGAGGCAGTATTCTGGTTTTGAGTTGAGTAGAACTGGGGTCAAAATGGTGTCATCAGAACTCTGTTCTCCCCCTCTTTGGGTCTTGGCTGTCTCTCTGTGTATGCGGCTTTCTTCCTCCTTGTTGTCCCTCAGCACTTTTCTATAAGTTGGCCTGATTCTCAGAAGGCCTTCTGCATGTATCAAAAAGGCCCACTGACTCGTTTAAAATTACAGCCTACATTGTACCATTCTTAGGGAAAGAGAGGATCTTTCTCACAAGTTCTGGGGCAGGGGAGGTTGGAGAGTTCTCTGGTTGGCCTTAGTTGACCACACGCTCATCTGAACCATTGCTTGCAATATGCCACCTATCTACTGGTGTGGGGGACTAACTTCTGTAACTGCTTAGGATGGCTTCCCACATGGCACCATTGTCTAGTAGCTACAAAGAAGGGCAACAGGAAAACAGGAAAAATTCTACCTACCATAGTCTACCGCAGTGTAGAGGATGTGATTGAGGGGAAGGCAGAAGAAGGAATAAAACAAAAATATTCTCTTTGCTCTAAATGTTTTTAAATAATGATGAATTTTATTTAAATAATTAAATAGCTATGACTACCTTTCTGTCATTTTTTTTTCTTTCTTTTGATCTGAACTTGGTTTTCAAAGACAGAGGGAGTTGGGCCAGGGATTTAGCACAGCATCACCACCGCCTGCCTCGCAAGTGTGAGGTCATGAGTTCGATCCCTGGTACCAAAAAGAGACAGAAGGAGTTAAATATTTGAGTGAATTTCTACAGAAATAGAAAATAGTATAAACTGATGCTGTGTATCACAGACACATGAAGTTACAGCATTCTGAACTAGTCACATAAATTCAGAAACATATTACTTTTACATGAAAACACATGGGTATTTTATGGAGTAGAATGGAATTGACACATGTTTTAAAAGCAAACAAACCAACCTGAGGCATCAAGGAAATTTCTACTTTCTATTCTGGGCTGCATCTGAACACTTTGGATAGGTTCTTAACCATACCATGCGATGGAAAAGAGTTAAGAGGTGAAGGCTGAGGAGCACTGAAATCCATTATTAAGCAAAGATTCACTCAGTAAAGTCCTTAGGCAAAACTGATGTGCCAAGAGAGTGTATCTAGCAGTAGTTAATGCCCATGGAACTTTCACCGCTCAACACTGAAGAGGAAGGTGCCGGCAAAGTGGGTGTGGTGGGGGAGGCAGATAGAGTCATGTAATTCTGTTTCAGTGCTTGGGTTCTTTTTATAAGATGATTAGTGACATTTAAAAACCTGTTCTTCACATATGCTTGGCTTCACTGAAGTTGAAATACCTTTTCCCCATCTCTGTTGGAATTTTATGAGCTAATCGGGTAAACTTGTTTTCAATAACATTGAAGTTAAAGGTACATACTATGACTTGCATTGGAAAAATTAAAAATTTCCAGCACCCTGATAAATTTGAACTTTCTAGTACTGGGCATATTATTTTACTCCTTCCCTAGAAAGATTAGGAAAGTTCCTTGCTCAGTGGATTGGGTTAGTAGTCTATTGCACACTTTGTTAAATTACGTGGTGGGCATTGTCTGATCAAGTTACAAAACAAAATTTAAAGGTCATTTATGCCATGACTTTAGGGGGAGAGTGAATCGAAGTTAAAAAAATACCCTAAACTTTGGTCATTAAAGATTGATGAAATTGTAGTCTCCTTTGTGACTTTTGATGAAGCACTTTTCTTAGTTTCCATTTTGCTAACATTCTCCCTAGTCTTTTCCTAGGAAGCCTTTCATGGTAGAAATACTGTCCTGTGCATACCTGAGAGGACCAGGAGCCTGTCAAAGAGGGTGGGGGATATTAGAGGAGGGTACCACTCTTTTATTGTTGATTTGATAGTGCTTTGCTGACTTTACTGAAATCAAGACATCAGAAGAAATTAAAATTTTATAGAAATATTATAGTCATAGTTAGGCATAGAACTAGCTTCAGGGAAAATAATGGATTGAGGCATTTAGAGGATGAGAAATAGTAAGAGACACATGAAAATTAAAAACAGAGAAGCCAAAATGTTCTCATTTCTTAATGAAAGACCTAAGGGAACATCTAGGCTTCTTGGTACACAAACTAAATCCAGGAATATTTTCATTACATGGCTACATTTGAATAGAAGCAAAGGTCACCTGGGATTGAGTTTTGACCCATCACTACAATGGTGCTTAGGTTGGTATCTTTTATTTTCATTCCATAACGTCTTTCATTCTTTCTTTGAGGCAAGTCTTGAGTTTCTGATGATTCAGCTACTCACCAGGTTAGAGACCACCTGTGTCCTGGAAGGGCAGGATTCCAAGCTCGTGCTCTCTCTCTCTCTCTCTCTCTCTCTCTCTCTCTCTCTCTCTCTCTCTCTCTCAGAGTTTAATACAGTGGATCCACTTTAATGTGATGATTGCAATTACTTTGAACTTAATTGCTTGCAGGTAGATATTTTGTTCAGGTGTTTCATTCCTATTTTTGATCCTGAGTAATTCTCAAAGTGTTATACACTGCCCTTGATAGAAACCTTGACTGGTGTTGATAATCTTTAACTTGTAGTGGTTCACCCCTCAGTCCCTTCTTTCAGTTTGGTTCTCTTACCGCTTTTCCTCATCATCTTCTTACTTCATTTCCACTTCAAATAACTTATTGTCCATTTATTGAAAGGGATGGCGTACCCTTCTCCCTAGGAGAGACCCCTACATGCTAGAGCTGTGAAGCTAATGGCTTGGTAGTTCTCTCTGGTTTGGGAATTTTGGGAGACCTGGCTGTAGTAGCAGTACCTACCCCTTTGGCCAAGCAGGCCTTGTCACTATTGCTTATCCCAGAGATGAGGGTACATATCCTGATCTCAAATCTTATTGGTCTTAGGGTAATTAATTCTGTTCTCTTAGTATTATGACTTGCTGATGTCCTGAAGAAATTACTACAATCCATTAAGTCATGTTATAGTTAATTAAATGAAACCATTGATTGATACAATTTACAGATGATGAACAGGTTATGGCACACATGCTGCAGAGATAATTGGCCCATATATAGATTCTTCTTTGGAGAAATTCTTAGACAATAAAAACAACTTCTATTGACTGAGGAAATATGCTATGTTGGATAATGTTGTAAATGTTTTCTTTGTATTCCCTATAACTTTCACAATAAGTCTTTATGGTGCTATTAGTATCCCATTTTACAGAGGCAGGGATTGAGATCCTTGCCGGAGGCGGACTCACTAGCATTGTGGAGGTTCATGTGTCTTCAAAGGCAGAGCTATGCTATGCAGCTGTGTTTTCTCAAAGAAGAATCTTACAAGTTATAATTAGTAACCTACTATCAGGAAGAGAAAATATTTTTAGACATTCTCTTGAATGTGCATCATATTTGTTCATTGGGTGGGTGACGGATTGATTCCTGCTATGTGCCAGGTGCTGAAACAGTCTGGAGCTTTGAAGGAGAGAAGACTTGGCTTTTATCCCTGAGCATCTCATGAGCGGGTAGAGAAACCACTTGTTCAATAGCACTGACAATCTGATGTAGAAAGTTCTTAAAGCCATCTTGAGCTTTCTTATGTTCCAAACTCCACCCCAACCCCTTCTTTTCTGATGTAAGGAGAAACATTATTTCCCTGAAATAACTCCCCTTAAAGGATGGCATAGACTGTTATGGATATTGTTTATGTTTGTTGGAGTTTTGAAAAAAAAAACTTATTTTGTTCCTGGAGCTCTGTGGTTTTGCATTGAAGTCAGATTCTACAAAAGGTGCAAAGACAGTGTAACTATATTTCACATTTATATGGTCCCCAAAATCTAGACAATGCTTTCTGTGTACACTGTTTAATTTGATTATCATAAGAATAGATTTTTGACCTTTCTTTCACATCAGTGATTCTTAGAGGCCACTCAAGAGCACATGATAAGCCAGGTGTGACCCTGAGTTCTTGTTCCCCGTGACAAAAGGGTGGTAATTCCTTTGATTAGAGAGGTTTTACTGTAGAATGAAGCTTTCTGAATAAAGAGAAGGTATATTGAACAAAAGAAAATGTGGTCGTATGCATTTCAGATGAAGGACAAGCAGTATGCCTTCACTAGGGCATATGTTTGGCACCCAGGCCCAAGAAATAGAGCCATAGCCACAAAAGGCAGATGTCTCAGTCAGCTCTGGCTGCCATAATGAAGACTGACTGGTTTGAACAGCAGATATTTATTTTCTCATAGTTCTGGAGGCCAAAACAAGATTCCAGTTGATTTAGGTCCTCGCAAGGGCCTGCTCTCTGGCTTGTAAACCACTCCCCTTTTGCTGTGTCCTCAGATAGTACAAGGAAGGGAGTTTGTACTCTGGTGTCTCTTCCTATAGAGACACTGATCACACCATCAAAGTCCCATCCTCTTGAACGCATGTAAACCAGGTATCTCCAAATGCTGTCACAGCAGGGGTTTGGGCATTCACATTAGAGTCTGGGGAGACAATGCAATTTAGTTTATTGTAACAGGCATGATGTTGTCTTTTTCTCTTCACTGAGGCAAAATACTTGACACTCAAGAATAAAAGAGGAAAGGTTTACTTAGCTCACAGTTTTTAGATGTTTCAGTACATAGTTGGCTGGCTCCAAGGCAGGGTGGCATGGCAGAGAGGCCATGGGCAAGCAGCAAGCAAAGCAGACAAGCAAAAGGCAGTGAGCAAACAAGAGACAAGCTACAAGCCTTTTACTGTCCCTTTTATTTTATCCAGGCTACCCACCTTTAGAGTGGGTAGCAGTCACACCCTTAATCCTAGCATCACATCCTTGATCCCAGCATTACACACCCTAGATCCAGCTACCTCCAGAAAGCCCCACCTATGATTGCATGAGGCTTTGGCAGAACATCTAGACACAGGCCATAACAGATGGCATAGAGTTTAGACCCTAGAAGAAAACCTCACTCTGAAACACTTTGGGGTAAAATATGTGACCATATAAATGTAGACCTGAAATGCACAATTAGTGTAATTGTAGGAAACACTCTCTTGGTGCTCATTTGAACTACTTATATGAAGAGACTGGAATTTGTGAATGTGTCATATACTTCAGTTTTTCTCTAAACTCCATGGAAATTCACAGGGTGATCATCAGTCCCCTGAGGAAAAGAGAAGGTATGATCACTTTGTACAGGGTGTTCCTGCCATTCACATAAGTAGGATGTAGCAATACAGAGGTGTTATGTTATCTATTTATTTTTGAAGCTGCACAGAGATATTCAGTATCTGTTCTTTTGAGTTTCTTTAGATCCAAACTTGAAGACCTTGGGAAAATTCCTTGTCCACCAAGAGGATATTGCTTTGTGTGTGATCCCACTGGGAACAGTCATCCTTGTGCCTTGGCTCAGGTGTCTAATGAAAAATGCACCTATAGTCTCGTGTTCTTTCAGTGTAGCCATCTGATTGTGTAGAGCCTCACATAAGTTTTTCCTTATTTCTGGAGTTAAAGTGATTCAGTGGCAACTATAAAAGCCTTTTTTCATGGTAATTATAATTAGACATCTGAGTACATTTATGCATCTATAGCTTTTCAGTTTCACATGTAAATAGATGTCATCAGAAGTATTTTGAGGGCTGATTTAGCTTGAAGAGGTTCCATTTAAAACACATTCTTGCGTTCCTAGCATTTTCAGCATCAAGGCGAGGGAAGTCAGTCTGGTCATAAATGACTGTGGGTGATTGTGTTAATGCAGAGCTCTTCACTGTGTGAAGATAACACTGTTATTTTCAACTCACAACTACAGAAGCATAAATTTTAAAAATAAATAGCCTCAAAGTTTGTCTCTCAGCATATTGAATGGAGCCAGAGAACCATTTATCAAGCACTGAGGCCCACTGAGTTAGCAGGCATAGACTAGAGGGTGGCGGGCAGGGTTGGTGAGTGCTGAGTGGTCCTGCCTGCCACATACAGGGAGCTGGCAGGCAGCAGACCAAGTTATGCTCAGGAGCTGCTTTTTGAATAAGGAATTACTTGAACATCAGAGGGTATTATACACATATCTGAGAAAGATTAAGGGATCTGGGTTGCTCAGTACTGTGAGAGAAGATGAGATTAGTTTTCTCCAGGTAGCAAGAATAGATATAGTTTTTAAAGTATTTAAATGCAGGTTTTTTTTTTTAATTGTCCTGGAATGTGTTACTTGTATTAGCCCTTGGGGCTTTGACATACCAACTGCTAAATGTGTGGCTGTACCAAGATGAGTTACTCTCCTTTGTGGTGGACTTTAAATACCATGGTACCTATTGAGAAAGGATGGCCTGCTCCAGACCTGATAATGGAGGTAGGAGGTATGTACTATACAAAGTGCACTAACAAACTGGGCAGCTTGACAGTCCAAAATAAGAAATGCAGTAATCAGCCTACTCTGTCACATTCTTAGTAGAATGACAAAGGCACAGTATTAGTCAGCTCTCTCATCACTGGACACGATGTCCAGTACCCCCGGTTTAAAGGAGGAGAGGTTTAATTTGGCTCATACTTTCAGGGAATTCAGTCTCTGGTTGGGAGACTCCAAGGCAAGGACATCATGGCAGAAGGGCATGGTAGAGGCAAAAACTGCTTAATTCACAGCAGCTGGGAAGCAGAACAGGGGAACAGAACTGGAGAACAGAACCAGAGAGGAAGGGGCGAGGGATCATATAGAGCACCCAATGTCATATCTCCATGACACACCTAGATAGACTCAGAAGTGTGCTTTACTAATCCCCTAGTCAGTCAAGTGGGCACAATTAAGCTTAACCATCACAAGCACTTAGAACTTGTTTGCAAAGTCAAAGCTAATGTTTTTGATTGAACTCTTAACTCCCAACTAAATTATCTCCTCCCATTATTCACTGGTATCAAGGAAATCAGCTGGTGTTCTTTGTTTCTCTAAATGGAGATGATTTTAGAGCCTTTAGTGGTTCTATGATCTACCCTTTGCTCTGGGTCTCAGGTTTGCTACATTAGACAGAGTTATCATTAGGTACCCCACTAAACTTCTGGAAAAAATAATAACAGCAGCAGTTACTATTCTAGGTCAGGCACTGTGTCACAGGCTTTCATTCTCATTCAATTAAACTTCGCAAAAACAATATGAAGGACCCCTGACTCAACTTGGCATCCATTCCAAATACATTTTAAAATTAAATTTTACTCTAAATTTATGCCATAATTTTAAATACACTTTTGGTAATGAAATTTATTTTCCTGGTTATATAAAGTAAAAATCACCTGAAATTCGATGGTGATTATACAAAGTCAAAACCATTTGAAATTCCATGCTTGTGATGAACACTGTTATGGTTGGGATGTAAAATGTTTCCCAAAAGTCTCAAGTGACTGGATCACGGGGGTGCTATACCCATCAGTGGATTAGTCCACTGATGAGTTCATAGCTGACTTGCTATTAGGAAGTGGGGCCTGGTAAGAGATGGGTCACAGGGAGCATGACCTGAGAGGTATATTCTTGTCCCTGGGCCCTCCCTTAGCTATCTGTTTTCTGGCTGCCATGGACTAAGACCTTTTCCTCAGCTCTGCCCGTCTGCCATTCTGTTTGTACCTTGGAACCAGCTGGCCATGGACTGAAACCGTGACCCAAAATAAACCTTTGTTCCTTAACATTGTGGATGCAATGCATTGCATCCCAGCAACAGGAAAGTGACTAAAAGCACCATAAATAACATGTAGATGTGCATCCTTTTCTATATTTCTCTGTCTCACTCTCTCTGTATCTTCTCACACAGTAATGTATGATATATAACTAATTTTTCAGTAATTCAGTCATATTATACATTCTATATTTATCATAGATATCTCTTAAAAATCACATTGTTTCCTTGATGTCCATACTCCCCCCATGCTATTATCTGGTGTCACACAACCTAATTTATATGCACTGTATTTCTCTGCATGTTTACGTGACCATCTACAAATGTGTGTATTTATGTTTTGTTTTGTGTAAAGAAACATTGTCCAAAGCAGTCTTGGCTATGTGCTCAGAATCCATTATCTGTTATTCTAAATCATGGAGAAGATATTCTGAAAATAGTGAGATTGTGCGACCCATGCAGCTCCTGAGGTTCTTGGGGTGAAGGACCACTAGAGGATGAGAAAAATAAAGAAAGAGACAAAGCTGCAGTCAGGTGGAGCCCTTATCCTCCTGATGGGAGGAAAGGTACTGCTCAACCAATGCTGCGTGTTTATTTATATACCGGGAAGGAGGAGGCCAATTTCAGCCCCTCTGCCTAGCAACCCAGGCCTGGATTGTTTAGGAGCCTCCTGTTTTTCTGGGCTGTAGCGACTTTTTCATGTGGTTGACCCAGGTGCCCCCTGTTATTTTGGTAAGATCATGTGTGGGTCATTTTCCAGCTTCAACGGCTCCCAACAAGATTGTTGTAATATACATTGCCTGCATGTTGCTTTTCTTACTCAGGAATACCCCATGTACTTCCCTTCTTGGGACAGTATATAGCCCAGTACTACAGTGGCCTTAAAACAGGATGTGAGTAGGAACCTCATCTGTTTCTCCCTATGCATAATCAGCCTTGTGTCCAGTACAGTGGATCACAGCACTTAGTTGGTGATATTGAAGTTTGTATCTTAGTTATACATGGTGTAACAAGATACTATAGACTGGATAACTTATGAACAACAGCAGTCTATCTCTCAGAGTTCTGGGGGCTGCAAAGTTGAAAGCCAAAATGCCACATGCTTCAGTGTCTGGTGAGGTCTAGTTCCTTTCTTTGTTTTCTGGCTGCCATAAGTTCGATTCCCCTTTGCCATCCTGCTCTGCAGTCTTATTACTGCCTTGGAGCCAGCTTTTCACTCCACGGGCTGAAATAGTGAGACAAAATAAACCTCTTCTCCTTTAAATTGAGGGTATAGGTAGGGTATTTTGTCTCTGCAGCGAGGAAGATGAGAGACAGGTAGTAATGCCACTTTGAGAGTGGAGCCCTCTTGACCTAATCACTTTTCAAAGAGTCCGCCTTCCAATATCAGTATACTGATATGGAATTAAGTTTCAGTATGAATTTCAGGGAGAGCATAAACATTCAGACAATAGCACTTCTCTTGATACTGGATTTATCTCTGAGATCAACAGTCTGTTTTGTATCTATTACTGTGCTGTGCTTTGACTCAAAGGATTTAAATCTGGCCTGGCCCTCCATTATTCTTTTTCAAAAATTTCTTGCCAGTTTTGGGATATTTAATTCTATCTATCTATCTATCTATCTGTCTATATATATCCAATTTTAAAATTGTGGTTGTAATTATATACATATATATGTATTTTGAATTTTTCTGTTTAGTGTATGAGTTTTGAATTTACATACTTTAAATGTTTCATTCTAATACTACTATAGTTTTTCAATTTCCATTGTAGATATGAAGCTCTAACCTTACCAGCTATCTAATCAAAGTCATTCATTGGCTCTAGTAGTTTTTATATTTAAATCAGAGTTGGAATTTTTAGCAGTATAAACTTTTCACTAACAAAATGGGAAAATTTTTCTATCTACTTACCCTGTTTATATTAACCATTTATTTTCTTCCATTCACTGTTGAATTATATTAATAGTAGTTATCCTGTTTTATCCCTAGCAGTTGATTCTTTGAATGATGTTTGCAGCTGATTCAGCCATTAATTTCAGCCCATAGCAGCAGGAACCAGAAAAGGAAGGGATGAGCCAGGGACAGGAATACATTTTCCAGTGACTCCAACCAGGCCCCACATTCAGACAGCACAGTCAGCCAGTCACAGACTGATTCAGCCACTGATTTTTTATGGTTAGTCATTTTCAAGTTTCAGAGTTTTCTTTTTTCATTTTATATTTTATATTTGATAAAAATGACTGTTAGACTTCACCAAGTGCTTTTTTAGAACCTACTAATGTAACCACATTTGCTCCATACGTATGTCTTCCATGAATACTGGATTTGCTGATGTGAAAATTGCCTTTTTGTAGTAAACACCACTTGGTCTTTGGCAGTATTCACTGGACAGACTTTTGTATTTTACTTAATAATATTTTACTTAAAAGTTTTGCAAATTTTTACAAGGGAGATGCTGTACAGTTTTCTTTTATTATACTACTTTTGTCAGCTTTGGTTTGAAAGTTATTCCAGTTTGCTAAAATGGAGCTAGAGAGTTTCCCCTGTGATTCTGTAGTCTTGAATAATTAAAATAATATACTTCTATTCTTTATGTTACATGGAACTTACTGTGAAATTATCCTTTTCTAGTCTCTTTTTCAATGGTAAAAATGTAATCACTTTCACAATCTCTCATAGTAATGGCTGTATTCAATTTTCCACTTTTTGAATCAAGTATGTTAATTTATATCTGGAGAAAATCACACTGAGAACTTTAGAATGCTTTTGCTTCTTTCTCCCCTTCATGCCTTCAGCTCTGCTTCTTCCCAACACCTACATTCTCTCTTATTCTTGACTATTACTGACAGTGTAACTTTGCAGTTTATCTTATATTTCAGGAATCTTCAGCATTTTATTTTCATATTCTAAGTTATGGTATCATTTTCCATTTAGATCTCATAACATATCTTACTACTCTTTTTGTTCTCCTTTCCCTAATTTCTCTGACTCTCTGAGTTGGAGGAGCAACGTGAGTGGAGAGGCAGGAAGGAATCGTGGTAGCCACCTTGTAGACAGTCACATAAGTGGAGTGCTTAGAACAGAACTTGGAACTGAGGAAGTGCCATGTAAGTGTTAATGCAGTTATGTTACTGGTCTTGTTAAATTATCTTCAATATTTCCTTTTACTTTGAGAGGTGAACGGTTCCTTGTGTGACTATAGAAGTCTGGGGATGTGGTTCTTTTCACTCAGTACTGTCCACATGAAGTGAATGCCATCCTGATTCCATTTCCTTTGTAGGAATTTATTTTTCATTAGAAGCTTTCAAGATCTTTCATTATAAGTAGAAATAAAATAGTAATTACGATTTATTAACAAACTTTTGGAGGTTCTAGAAAATGTAAAACAAGAAGAAAATAAAGAACTAAATGTTGCAAAAGAAATATAATTTCCTCTTTGTGCTAATGATTATTCTTAGGAAACCTAAGGAAAGGGAGAAAAACTAATTCATATTACAGAGCGAACGTGATAAGTATGAAATATACAAAAATAGCAGCTTTTCTCTATGCCTTAGTCTGCATTGACAAGAATGTGTTAAAATTCACCTTTAGTTTAGTTTAGTTTTGTTTTGTTTTGTGGTACTGGAGATTGAAATCAGGATCTACACATTGAGTATATCCTCAGTCCTACTTATTTATTTATTTATTTAGAGCCAGGGTCTTGCCACTACATTGATAAATTACCTAGGAAGGTGTTTAAACTTGTAGTCTTTCTGCCTCATCCCCTCCGATGACAGGTATGTGCCACCACACCCAGCTCTTTTTTTGTTTTTGAGTTGAGTTCTCCCTATGTTACTTATGTTTCCTATGGTGGCCTTCAATTTCTGATCTTACTGCCTCAGCCTCCCAAATAGATGGGACCCATGATGTATCAGGTGATATGGTATGTACCCCCAAGTCCTCATATAATTTTGATGGGGCTGAGTTATTGGTTTGTTATTGGTTTGTTGTCTGGCAATGTGAGTGCTGTGCCTGCCCAGGGGTGGAGCTGACATACAGTGTAAGAGAAGGCGGGTCTTCCGCTTCCACTTTCTCTCTCTCTCTCCCTCTCTCTCCCTCTCTCTCTCTCCCCCTCTCCCCCTCCCCCCCCCTCTCTCTCTCTCTCTCTCTCTCTCTCTCTCTTCAGCACGCCTTGTGGCTTGCAGCCACCATGAACTGTAGCCCTGCCACCCCATGCTGACTTGGAGCCAACTAATGGACTGAAACTCCTGAGAAACTGTAAGAGTAAACCTTTCCTTCCCTAATTTTGGGCGTCAGGTATTTTGTCTTGGCAATGAGCAAAAGTAACTAAGACACATGACTTGCAACTCTTTCAGTGAGCTGGTTTAATTTACCAGCTGAAGTCTTTCTGTGAAGTGAGGAAATTTTCCTCTTATTTCTTTACTGATTACCTTCCTTCCTTTTACATCACTTTGCACTATTATTTGTTTGTTCCTGTTATTTGTACAACTGCCTTTTCTTGGAAAGATTGGCCTTTTCCTTATGAAGTTTGGTCTTTCCCACTTTAATCTTGGAAGATGTTCCCATATTATATGATATAATAGCAAAAGCAGAAAGGGGCTGTGGTGGTGCCATGCTGTATTGTTTTATGGCTGCCTTGAGCGTGCTTCCAACAGATGTTTTGAGGGACCCTGTCCCCCACCAAAGCGCTCTCCTTTACTGGTGAGGAGGATGAGGTGGCACAGGAGCTTTCCTGTGGGCATGGACGGGGACAGCCAGCCGGCCAGCCATTTCCACCCCAGACCTAGTCCATGCTCCTGGGGGTGTTGCTGTTCCAGGTGCCCCATGGCTTGAGCTCTGGAGTGGGCCAAACCAACAAAGGGCTCAGCAAAAAAAAAAAAAAAAAAGTTTTAAAATTTAAACAAAGTGCTTTTAAAATGAAACATTCAGTATATGGAAAAGACACCCAAGAAACTGCTATCAGTGATTGTCTCCAGAGTCAGGGACAATGGATGACTAGGGGACAAGGGTGAGAAGACAATTTTTGTTTTCATTGACATTTGGTACTGTGTATGCAATTAAATGGTTGAATGGATAATTGAGTGAAGTCTTTAAAAAATCAAGCTGTGGAATATTTTCATATAACTGTTACATTGTTGTAGATATCTTGAATATCCTTCATGATCATCACTGCTTATAAATATAATTGTTAGTAACACCAGAACTATATCTTGGTGTTTCATGTTGTAATAAAGAATTTCAGATGTTATGTTAGGGAGTTTGAGTATTGCATTACTTTGATGTTGATATTTAAACACTACTGATTTCATTGGATTTCTCTGGATTTCAATTTATGTACTTAAAATATTATTTTATGAAAAGATCCATTGATTTCATTGTACTGATAAAGGCATCCATTCCCTGCAATATGTCAATAATGTATGGTATATAGGGCCTGTTGAGGTAAATTATTAACCTGGATGACCAAATAGAAAAATATATAAATAAGAACTGAACAAAAAATTACAAATAATAAAATATATGTAAACAAACATGAATAATAAAATATAAATAATTAATCATTAGGGAGATGTTAAGAGACATGGTGCACAGTCCAACACTTCCAAAATGGGAAGAATGAAGTCCTCTAGAAGCAAATCTTTTCAATAAAAGTTGTCTGGGAACATTATCTCTACTTTGGCTTTTACCTTTTTTGTTGCTTTATTTGTATGTTCTTCTTAAGAACCACAGTCTTGTCAATACTTTGTTGGACTACTTCTTACAGATTCACACCCCCATCCCCTGTCTAAGAGCCAAGGATACTTGAGTGCCTCCTGTGCTTCAGGTGGAAAGACCATATGACTGGCAGAGGGGGGTCAGCTGGTTAGTGCAGAAGAGAGTTAGGCACATCCCTGTCCACATCTCCAGGTGCTCCCTGGAGCACCACTGTAGACAGCCCTGTGTGGAGGTGAGGAAGTCTCCCGCAGTGGCCTGGCGCTCCTGCATCTGAGAGATAATGTAGTGAGGTGCTCCTGGTATGGGTGGTATCAGTGGTGTATCTGAGCACTTCTTGCTCCTTATTCTACCCTGAGAGGTTACCTGGCTCTAAACTTTCTTATTGGAGATAAGGAAGAAAGGGATATGAAAACTCCTCCCTGCAGACTGATAGATCTAAGTCTCATATGATTATGTAGCAAACAGAGAAAGCAACATCAGTGCTGTAGATTAGTGATTTTAAGGGGACCATAGAAGGAAGGGGTAGAGTGTGGTCATGAATGGAACAATTTTGTTCAGTGTTGCCACCTGCCTGAACCAAGATATACTTGCCAGTATTCTCCACAGGGGTGGCTGAGACTTGTAGTGACAGCCTCTGGTCAAGTTACCAAGAAATCCTCATTTTGGCTTTTGTTTTCCCTTCTTTCCATTTAACCCACTTTCTGAAGTATAGACAAGAAGCCCAAAGGCATGGCTGTCATTTTGAGGAGCATGAAGTGGAAAAAGGTGGACCACAGAAGGAAGGGAGGGGGCATGATCATGTGTGTGCCCACACATACACATTTGTGTGCTCATAGTTCAGTGTCTTGAAGGAGAGAGGAACAGATGTTTAGGCAAAGTGTCTTTAGGCTCAAGGGTTATGTGTTTGTGTAAACTTTTTTGGAAGAAACTACAAATGTACTTGAGTTATTTTATTAGCTTTTGATTACATATCATATTTAAATTCTCTTTTAACACAGTTGTCCCTAAGGTTTGCTACTTGATCATTTTACATAAGCTTCAAGGAACCTTAATTACATGTTTTGATGCAAGCAAAGGATTCAGAGAGATTGCTATTGGATATTAGCATTTGCTCTAAATTTGGGGACCTTCTTGTGCACATGAAAATAAGTAAGTAGTAACTCTTAAATCTCATGAGCTAAGAACATAAAATTGATTTGTTTGGATACTTTTGGATACATCCTTACTCCAAAGCCATAACCAAATAGGTATTTGTTTTTCTCAGTAATAAGAAGCATAGAAGTAGGCAGTCCTGAGTAAACAGCTCTGAAGGGCTGATCTCATTCCATCTTTCTCCACTTCAAGCTCCTCAAAATGATAACCACACCTTTGGGCTTCTTGTTTATACTCCAGAAAATGGAAGGGTTAGATAGAAAGAAGGGAAAGCAAAAGCTGAATATGGGAATTTCTTGGCAACCTGAACAATGGCTGCCACTTCTGTCTTGGATAAGAATATGTCTCAGTCACCCCTGTGAGGAATACTGGGAAGTGTATCGGGTCAAGCAGGTTGCCACCTTGAACAAAATTGTTCTATTTGTAATAAAGAAGAGTGGACTGAATTTTGGATATGAAACCAGCAGTACCTGGCCCAATGTCCTTTACCATTCTCTCTGTCCTGTTCCAGCTGACTTTGGCTTATTTGTAAGGCATCTATGGGGTTGTGCCTTCTAGGAAGCCCTGAGTGGCGGTGAAGTCTTCATTCCTTGAGTATTGTGTGTTTTAGTCATATCCAACATAACCTCTACCTTATCTGTAGCATGTGGAAATCACTGTTGTACAAGTGCTACCTCATTACAATTCTAAGTGTTATCAGAGTAGAGTGTGTGAACGATATTTACTCCTAGCTTCAAATACAGTATTTGGCATACCGTAGGTGCTTAAAGTTTGTTGATCTGAACTATTGAAAACTAGTTTACCATGTTAAAATTCAAGAATCTCAGAGAAATTTTTATATTTTAAATATTCTCCTTCAAAAATGTTAACATTTTTAGTTATAATGTATGTATTTACAAGTAAATCTGTTGAATGTGTTTTTAGGTATTTCTAATTTTGTAAAATGTGCTGGTTGTTAGTATCAGTAAATGTGGGACCTGTGTGTGCGTGTATGTATGACTGAGTATGAGATTTGTATCTGGGTGCAACTTATTATTTCCTGTCTTGCCTAGTGCTTTTGACAATCATAAACTAAGCAGGAGTTAGGAATGGTGGTGTCAGACATAGAATTTCAGGGATACAACTAAGGTATAGCTTATCCCCATCCCACAAGGATGTTGTTAGAAAAAAAATAAAGTTGTTTATCTGAAAAGTAATTTGCTTTTCCAGAGAAAAGTTCCATGTTAATTCCTGGTGCAGTTAATCCTCCATTATATATATCTAGAAGAAGAAGAGGAAGAAGAAGGGAAGGAGGGGAGAAGGAAAAAAGGGAAGGGGAGGGGGGAGAGGAAGAAGAAAGTGCAGATTGTCTAAAGGTCAGTGATTCTTGATTTTGAAACTGAAATGTAATATATTTTGCATGTTGGCAGGAAACCAGCCTTCAGTGTGGGTATCGTTACTGTGAGTCAGTTTCATGAATCTGAATTTTCAGCTTCCATCTAAGCTCTAATGGGACACATGATGTGTGACACATTTGTGCTAAAAAGAACTAAGACATTTGTAAAACATTTATATCTATGACTGTCCTCAAGTTTCTTTATTTTTTGATTAGGTTGCAAGGAAGGAATGAATTTGGGCTCATTAGCTTCAGAAACACTTTCACAGGACTACATTTCAATGTTTTACTGAGATGCTTATATAAATAGTATTTACAGGTCTTCCACAGAACTCCTGCTCATGTCAGGGACCACTAAGAGTGGAATGGGTGGTCTCGGGTCCTAGTGCCTCAGAACTTGGTACCAATGCAGCAGCATCGACATCAACAGGAACCTCTAAAAAACACAGAATTGAAGGCCCCACCTTAGACACACTGAATCAGAAACTCAGTTTCTGATTGGCCCACCACTCTGATTCTAGAAGCTCTCTCTAGCAGGGTCAAATCTGACAACCAATGGCTGGGTTTAAGGCCATAAAATCAAGATGTTTTCAAAGTGTTTTGTGTAATGTCTCTTAGTATTCAGCATCTGGTAAAATGTCTCCTTTGATAAACCGGCATGACATCTTTTTCCAGACAAGAATGACATCACCCATTATGTTCCCATTTCTGTCTTTTCTTGCAGGAAACTTGGAGCTGAGTTATTGCTCAATCATAGTCAATACATTTGCCTGAATTTTTTTATTTCCCCTTCCTTTCCATGCATTTTATTTGCTTGTTTTATTTAACAGCCTTACTATGAATCTTTTATTATAGGCTTTCTCAAATCCATTTTGCTAGTAAATGGGTTGGCAGTGTATGGTGGGATATAATTTGAAATAAATTGACTTGCTTTACATAGTGATTGACAGTAGAAATACCTGACCAATAAATGTACTAGATAGTTGGGGAAGCTGGACATATGCCCTTGAATACTTGTACATGGTAAGAAAATGCAAACAGTATAGAAAGATATGAAATGTTCTCACAAACTCAATCTTCGCTTTCCCTGACCCAAGTACTGAGCACATTTTCTGCCCTCTGATTTACCACAATATCACACAGGAAAATGGATGAACAGACTAAACCTCCCCAAATTTTCTCATGTAAAGAAAACAGAAGCATGATGCGTGTGTATGTGGTATGTGAGAGAGAGACAGAGACACAGAGACAGAAAAAAAAAGGGACTAGAGAAAAAGAATTTCATCATTCTACTCTGTTATAAGCCCCAGTTTCTATGGCCTCAAGCTCTTTCAGCTATTCATTTCCACCTCATTTCTCTGAGATTTGCACTTTCCATTTGTTCTTGAAATCAGTTAACAGTTGATCTGTTCTCTGGCATTAGCACTTCCCCCGGGGATTTACCAATTGATTGCCCCTTTAATCCAATTGTTAAAATTCTCCTGATACTCACTGACATGAAGCAGGTTCAATTTGTGTGTTTTAAAGTGTTGGCTAGGGTCACTAAGAAAGTGAAGCTCACGTATCTACTTCGTTAGAACAAAGATGGTGCCCAGCAATCAATTTGCTCTTTGCGTGCAGGTTTTGGGGGATTCAGAACAGTTGCCAAGTGCCCTCTGTCTCTCTGAGCTTCACCCATATGCTGTGCCTCTCAACACACTGAAAACATATTGTGCCACCTTTGTGTGTTACAATAAAAATTCCTAAGTTTAGGAAAAAGGATATGGGCTGGGCAGCTGCATCCTTACAAGTGCATAGAGGGGTCTCCAGCAAGCCAAGCATCTATGTGTAAGTTTCTCTAGAACTCCTGTTTTTGTTGTTTTGTCTTTTTGAGACAGAATTTTGCTATGCAGTTCAGGTTGGCCTTGAGCTCATTTTGTAGCCCAAGCTGGTCTTGAACTTGCAACGATCCTCCTGCCTCAGCCTCCCAAGTGCTGAGATTACAGGCGTGCACTGCCAGACCTGGCTATGAACTCCTTGGTTTTGTACTTCTGTGTCTTGCAAATTTATATCACTAGGAATAGGACTTAATAAGGAATGGAACTTTGATCGGGCAGATGGTCAGTTGAGAAAATCACATTGTACTTTGTTTTCTTCTCTCAAATTAATTTTTCTTTATGTTTTGTGTCCCTTCAGAAAAAGAAATTTCAGAGTGTGGGAATAAGCTACAGTTTTGAAGTGATTTTATTAAAACATTTACTGAAGCATTCACTAAATATTTATTAATATATTTAAATACTTATTTTTTACATTTCTTAACTCATTTAGTTCCTATAATTTTGTGATTAAAAGATTTCTCATCTGTGAAAAACTTTATTTGAAAAGACCCAAGTTATATTTTAAATTGAATTCTAAAAAATAGTATTCTTCTTTATTTGTGTTCTATTTGGTTTGTTCAAAAACTATTATAAATCTTTGAAAAGTCAATATGTTTGCCTTTAGTAGAGAATACATGCATTAATAAAACCTGCTCTTTATATAAAACAAAATTATACTTTTCACATTTTTGTCTTTTCTACTAAGTTTAATTTTGTGAGAGCTGATTCTTGTTGAAATCTGAACTTTCATAATTTAGCACAGGGCTACGTTGGCTTTGTGGAAAATATTTGTTGACTATGACAGTGAGTTGGCTGTTTCCTTAGTGATGTTAATGGAATCTGCAGCAGCATAGGGTTCTGAAATAGCCCATGAACTGAAGAGACAAAGCCAAAAATGTGAAGGCTTAGTGTCTTACAGTTGCCAGACCCCTCAGCCTCTTAGGGTGCTTTCACCAGTTCTGGGGAAGGAAAGAGCACTTCTGATAGGAGGCATAGTAGATGTTTCCCCAGGCTTAACTGCAGGAACTGGCATGAGTATGGCATCTGTGAGCACAAAGTGGGCAGGGGTTTCTAGGAGGAGGAAGAAAGGGTGAGCCTAGAGGTGACACAAGCAGTCGAGGAGGGATTGTATAACTGATGCTGAGGTGGGGTAGCTGGGAAACAGACATATAAGGAAAACATCTCTCAGAAACCTGGGCTGGAGTGGGGAGGCTGAGGATCTGTCAGCCAGCAATGCAGGCCTCAGCCTTGTGGAACAGGGAAGGAAAGGAGGAAAGAAAGGAAGGAGAGAAGAAGGAGAAGAGGGAGAAGGAGAGCAATGCAGAAAGGAAGGGAGTTGGGTAGGTTTTACATTAAACTGTAATTCTAAGAAAGCTGACCTTGAGCCAAAGTTGCCTGTCAAAGCGGCTCCATGTGGTCCCCAAATGGGCCTGTCTTAGGGTCCCTGCCACACTCAGGCTTCAGCTTGGAGCAGCCTGTGGGAAGTGTAGCCTTGGTGGAGTGTGTGGGTGGATTTGGGAGCGCTGTGACTGGGGCCGCGGGTTGATGATGCTCCCCACAGTAGGAAATCTAAGCCGCCTACTCTCTTGGCTGCTGTAGTTCATCCCTTTTGCTCTACAGATCTTTCTCTTAGCCTGTTTAAGGAGTAAGCACCCCTGTGGTTTTCCCCTTCTTGGGCTGCAATTGCTGCATGTGTCTGTTCACGGTTGCAGTGGAATAAGGAGTAGTAGGAGGCACCAAGTACATCATTTTGTGTCCCTCAGCTGTTCGTTGTGCAAGCAGCCTGCCTCATCCTGCTAGGCTAATTCCTGCAGTGTGGCATCCTGCTGGTCTAAAGAGTCCAAGGTGTCCTAGTGGCAGCTATACTGCAACTTGAAGTTCAATGGGAATATTGCTGTGTTGTTTGGCAAGACTACACCCATTGAAAACCACACCTTTCAACCTCACAGAGCACAGATTTTTGTGCATGGGAAGCACAAAGTCCCCTAATGAGCCATTGGAAGTGGCAATAAGAGAAAACACTACTTTCACACTTTGTGTTTTGTTCCTATGTATTCTTCCTCCTGGGGACACAACATCATATGGAAAATTTGGCTATGGTGTACATGGTACTTCCTGAAGGAAATGCCTTACCTTTAGAAGACTACCTCTGAGCTGAGGTTCCAGGTGACTGTTTAGAAGGCTGTCTCAGCATTTTGAGGAGCCATATTCTTCTAGGTAATACAGTGTGATTCAGCACTGGGATCCCATAGTCCCAGGCCCAGTCCTGTACCTCATTCTGTGAAGTGGTCCAGGGCACATGCTGTGTTGTAGAAGATCTCATGCATATGTAGTAGGTATTTCACAAGTTCCCAGATGATAGTGCTGACTGAGGGCTTGCTGTGTGAATTCCATGGAGTGTTACTGAGCCCTGCTAAAGAGAATATCTGCTCAAGTGATTATAAGTGACACACCAAGGCTCATTAACATGTCAGGGCATTATTATCACACGAGCAAGCATTCTGTCCTTCATAGGACTCAGTAACGTGCCAAGAGCTTATTTTCAAAAGGGCTATGCTTCTTTCCTGCAGATGGCGTGAGCTTGCTCCATCCTGGGAGCCTGTTACATGATTCTTCCACTGGGGCTTGCAGTCCTGGTAAAGAATTTAAACTATATCCTGTTAGCAGCAGGAACCATTGAGTGTTTCTAACTTTAGATTACATTATTAGATCTCTTTTTACAAAACTTTATTACTGAAAGATTCGCAAGAAAGGCAACCGGAAGCAGTGGGAACAGGTTAGAAGGTGTTGCAATAATCCAGGTAAAAATTAAGGATGGAAAATAAAATCCAGGCCATAGGACTGGTTTGAAAAGCATTTGGAAAACAGAATTACTAAAACAGAGGGAAATTGCAGGTTGAGAGGAAAATATTGTCTAGAACTTTTCTGGGATTTGGGGACTTGCTGAGTAACCATAAAGAAATTGATATGCTATAGTTTTGCTATTTTATTCTATTTTATTTCATTTTTATTTTATTTTTAGTACTGGGAATCAAACTCACGACCTCGTGCTTGCCAGACAGGTACTGTGCCACTGAGCTACATCCCTGGACTACTATTATATTTTAAAGTAAAGCATTCCAAAGGATTATACCACTAAAATAAATTTTTACAATGTTGAGCCAAAAATGTTAATGGATTGTATTTAATCAACTGGATCTTGAACTGAACTTTAATATTAATTTTTATTGAATAAATATTTTCCCAAAATTACCACTAAGGTAAACCAGAAACATACTGCACTACAACCGTCAAATATTGTTTTCAGCCTGGCCCGGGCCGCCTGGCCTGAGCGGCGCAGGCACAGATCAGGACGCAAGTATGGACTGCCTTCCGGGGTCCTGACCTCTGAGGAGAACGAGAGGGCCCCTCGCGGGGCCCGGCCCGGGCCGCCTGGCCTGAGTGGCGCAGGCACAGATCAGGACGCAGGTATGGACTGCCTTCCGGGGTCCTGACCTCGGAGGAGAACGAGAGGGCCCCTCGCGGGGCCCGGCCCGGGCCGCCCGGCCTGAGTGGCGCAGGCACAGATCAGGACGCAGGTATGGACTGCCTTCCGGGGTCCTGACCTCGGAGGAGAACGAGAGGGCCCCTCGTGGGGCCCGGCCTGGGCCGCCCGGCCTGAGCGGTACCGGCGCGCGGGCTTGGAATCAGGGACAAACAC
The DNA here is from genome assembly GCA_004363535.1 of Dasyprocta punctata. Taxonomy (NCBI): domain Eukaryota; kingdom Metazoa; phylum Chordata; class Mammalia; order Rodentia; family Dasyproctidae; genus Dasyprocta; species Dasyprocta punctata. Next base: position 104,838 of record RJWM01001638.1, on the reverse strand, counting down.
CACCCCCCCC